>JAUTBT010007276.1:0-25778 GCA_032361225.1 Lepetodrilus schrolli
AACCTGCGAGCATCGGCTGGTACTGACAAGACCAAGGATGATAACTGCATTGCCACTCTACAGACAGCGCATCCTATTAATATCGTGTCAGAAAGGTAACTTCTGCGAATATTGATGCTGGCCCCGGGGCGGGATTTCAACCTGGAACCTCTGGCTCCGAAGTCCAACGTTCTACCACCCGCCCCATGTAGTCATCATAATAAACAGACTTTCAAGTGCATACAATCACAGAAAGTTGACCTACATAGTAGTGTGGTAAAGTTTTACCTGAAAATATGTATATGCATTTGTTTTAACTATATACAAGTTATTTATACAACCAGCTACTTATTCCTTATGTCCCACTAATTATATATATGCTTAATATTTATTAATTGGACATGAGAAACACATGGTACCAGTAGATCATCAACTAAAAAATTATTAATTTTTTTCTCTATTAACCCTCTCCCTGCTGGATTAGGCACACCTCGGTTGCCTTCAGCGTGAAGAGGGTTAAAATTGAAGATGTATTACCTGACATTATTCAGGTTTTACCATAAATGTAAACTTCAGTTACCTATCGCAGGAATGCCAATGTAATTTTACCTACCCTACATCGGTGAAAAGATAATTGGAGGTACAAAAACAACTAATGTATATGAATGCTTTAGTGAAAGTACAGATTTTTCTGTTGAAAATAGAAGTAACATAATTTAATATTTTGGCCAGTCGGGTCAGGAGATCTGTAAACCAGGGAATACAATAGCTATGGCCTAAAATCCAGTCCAAAAACGACCACTTGCATCTGTGATTGTAATGGTTTTAACCAATAAATACTATAAAAACTCACAGATCCGGCTGTTCTGTTATATACTGGAAGAGTTACTGTGGTCATCATGCCCAGATCCTGAAACAAACATTTTAACATCACACTGATTGAAAACACATAGTACAAATTATTACATTTTCAACATGTAATAGAAAAATATTACATTTTGAATTCTTTCATGTATAAAATCAAAATTTTTACTTTGAATAAATTGAATCACAAATTGAATTAAATCTAATCAATGGTAATTGACATCTCCATTATTTAATTTTACTTGAATATTTTTTTTTTAAATAGTACATTAAAGGCTAAACATAGTAATAATATAATAATGCATGAGGAATGTTCTTTTAATTAATTGTTTTACTTGAATGTGTTGCTATGTATTGAATGCAGTACAACAAAGCCTACTATATCATGGAAATAAGAATATAGAGAGATACATAATAAATATTCTTTGTTGAAATAATACAAAAAGAGGCATGCATAAACATGTGTAAGTCAGTGTCCAATCAGTGCCAGGAGATGCAGGAGATGCAAGCATGCAGTGTAATAAAAGCTCTCAGAACACTCAATATCAGGCCACCCTTAATAATCATGCACTCCACGTTGCTCTAGGATGAACATAATATAGGTCAAATAGATGCAAAATCTGACATTTTTTCTTATTTTTTAACAGGTTTGTTTTCTTTCTGACTTTTGCTATATTTTATTAATAGATGTTTTAATCTATGAAGATAACCTACTCATGACAGTGAACTATATAGAAAAATGATGACATTTGTAGGATGTCAGTAGAAATATAACCAGACAGAATAAACTGTGAATTAATCATTGAAATGTATAGAGCTATGGATGTATTTTGAAATCTTTTAGGTTTTATACTCAAATAACTACATAGTGATAATCAATATTGTCAGCAATATTAATGTTAAAGCAACTCTTTCGTGGACATTTTGCTATTTGTACATTTTTTCTAAATAAAATATACCTATTCAATATTATACTTTGGTGAAATGTACAAATGGAAAAATAACCGTGAGAGAGTTGCTTTAAAAATAAGTTTAGATTTAATTAAATTAATAATAATATATAGTCTATGACTTAATTAAAATCAAAAGTCTGATTCATAATCTTGAACTCATGAAATACAGACTGAAAATTGTGCCCATATTAATATTCTTAAACTATTTAAATATCCTTTTCCGCACGCATGCATGCACACACGCACACACGCATGCAGGCACACACGCACACACACATACACACATACACACACACACACACACACACACACACACAACTTCATGATAAAATGTAAAATGCATAAACATAAGCGATCCCACACCTAATTCAATTAAAGTAACTTCAGAAGTAAAGGTAATGTTTAATTTTATATCAGTTGGATAAATATTAATTATAGTAGGTCAGGGAATGCAATAAACACACACACGCATGCATGCACACACACATGCACGCACGCACACATACAGCATAATTGCATTAATAGGCCACCATATTTAGCAAGATTAAAATAAACGAACAATGGTAGGGTTACAACACATTTATACAACATTGGGTTGTAAGACAAATATAAGTAAAACAGGCCAATTGACAATAGGAATGGGTTTATCTTTTGGAGGATATTAAAGATTGTAATTCAATATTGCAACACACAAACTCTTATTTAAAATATAAAAGATATAGGCCAGAAGCAACAATTGATGCAAGGAAAATGTAAGAATATTTTATCTGTATGATCACTATGAGCAATATTTGGTGAAAAACTCACTGCCTATTTAAAGAATTCATTTAATTCACTTAAAACGTACCCTGTATTAGTATGTAGCATGTTTCCTTAAGTGCAAGTAACAATGATTCTTACTACAATCAACATATATGTACAACAATACGAATCCAGCTAAATCAAATATTTAATATCTCAGCAATTAAATTATTAACTAAAAAAAGGCTAAAAAAAATAAATGGCGCCCAATGTTTTGCTTAACATTCCCTCTGCAGCTAAATCAAATATCTAATATCTCAGCAATGAAATTGTGACTAAATAAAGGCTAAAACAATATATTTAAAAATTGGAGCCATCTACAGGCATGTTTTCTCGAAATCATTTCAAATAAATTCTAAGATTTCCCATAAAGCAGGTGAGGGACGAATGAAGATCTGATTAAAAAATTTTCATCTACAAATCTGGACTGTTTAGTTAATTAAGATTAACTATAAAAAAATCTCATGATTACATGGAATTTACAAATTGTCTTAAGCAAAGAGAAATAATTACTGGTCGCTTTAATCAAGAAAACATAACAGATAGCACTGTTCACATATTCTAGACGACTACATTAAACCTTGATGAACTGAGATCCAAACTTCTTTGAAACATTTTTGAACCATGATGTTGATAAAATTGCATATATTCAAGAGAAGTTAATGATAAACATTATACTGGTATTTTTTTATTAAATAATAATTTAAAATAAAAAACATGAAAAACATTTTAAAAAGAAAACCAATTAAAGATTTACAAAAAAAATTAAAGCAATATGTACTAGTAATCACATGAAACTATTGGATCTCAATTGATGCTACTGAAAGTTAACATTGCTAACGATGGTTAAGAAGTGAAAAAATTATTGCCTACAGTTGATTTCACAAAACTATGGTTAACACTAACACTGACACATTGGTACCAATTGGGATTTGGCCAATAAATTAACGTTCTTCCTGCTGGTCAACTACAGATGCCCTATTAAGCAGTACACTATTTAAACTAATCCGGCAGGGAGAAAGCTAATGCAAAAAGAATTGTTGTAAAGTTTGAGAAAACGTAGAAAAGAAATTTCAGCGTGAAATTTGGCTATATATACCATATTTAAAACTATTGCTCCCTAGCTATAGACAATAAGCTACAGTCAAGATTACCGCAATAAAGTTCAAGAAATTGTAGAAAGAAAAGGTTTTCTGCATAAAAATAATCTATGTGTAGTTAAATCCAACTCCTTAGCTATGAACATTATATAGCTACAGTCAAGATTAGCACAATAAATCAAATAATACGAAAGATCTTTAATATACCTAAATCACTAACTGCTAGTCATTAATAAAATATTATTATTTCAGAACAGAGTATTCCTTTGTGGTATGGATAGGAAAGGGTACGGAAATTTGATGATGCTATTAGTAAAGATTGATGTGAATATTTCTATCTTGATGCAAAGTGCAAAGGGTATTAAACTAATTGTGTATTACAATAATATAATTTTTATTTTAAACAAAAATTCTATTAATATATTAAAACAATCTCTTTAAAGCGACTTTCCTCAATAGCATATTCCATTGTGATCTTATTTTACATCTCCAATCCCATTACTCAATCCTCACTAAACTTAATATTTCTATTTTTAAAATGTCACGATCACAGGTTGTCACAAATACAAGTAATTATCAAAACCATTACAAAGAACCATATCAATCTCAAAATTACCTTTAACCCT
The DNA here is from genome assembly GCA_032361225.1 of Lepetodrilus schrolli. Lineage (NCBI taxonomy): Eukaryota > Metazoa > Mollusca > Gastropoda > Lepetellida > Lepetodrilidae > Lepetodrilus > Lepetodrilus schrolli. The sequence goes on from JAUTBT010007276.1 coordinate 4,324, forward strand.
CTCCATGCTGAAGGTAACTGGAGATGCCCTAAAGAGCTGTACCTGAGTTTAATTCAGCAGGGAGAGGGTTAATTATTTTTATTTTAAAAAACCCTCATAATCATGACTGTAGCTTCTACTTCAGGCTGGAGACAAAAACCTACTTCAATGAAGCACGTACATAGACAGACTGAGACTGGACAACGTCTACACGAGTACAAGGTCTACACAAGGTCTACACAAGGTCTACGGCAACGTCTACATCAACGAGTGTGTACGGAATGTAATGGTAAATAACATAACGGCCTGTACCAGATGATCGTAGTAAATGCTACCCCAAACATAGCGCTTGGCATTCTGCAGAACCTGGGGGCGACTCAGAACAGGAATGTATTCCTTTAAGGAATGAAATGCACCAATCAGCATCAAGCATTGGTAAAAATTAAAGGCAAAAGGTTGGTAATTTTGAAAACGCAATGCAGCGGTTTGAAATCTATGTTATAAAGGTTCTTCATACCATTCAGGATTAAAATCAAATTTGCTGTATTGAATTTCAATAAAATCTTGTATTACATTATTTTTTAAACCATATAGTTATCTCCTAAATGTCAATTTTTTGGAATGCCTGCAATTTGGGACTGACTGTGTTACTGTTATACACAATAATGCCACTTGTCAAAATGTGGTTTATGCCTTTAATTTTGAACATGTGTTTTAGTAAGAAAATGTATCACTAACAGCCTTTTGGCAAGTGACATTATGTTATACAGAATTGTAGGAAGAATCTTTAAAATATCAAAATTAAACATGGAGAAAATTATTGTTTTTTTCTCTTAATATTTAATGAATATTTCTTTCATAGTCAAATCACAACAGTTTGGATATATTATCAAATTTCAAAAATCCAATATTCAAAATGTGTGGAAAGTTTGTAATTCCAAACTTGTTCAAATTTACTAACATGTTCATTTCATGTTTTCAGTTCTGCAAAAAATATCTAAATATGGTATTTGTCTTTCTATGCTGCATTGTGTCTCAAAGAACATAATGCCCTGCAAATATAAAGGATAATAGACAATGTCTTAAAAGAGCAAGTCCAAACAAGCAAACCAGATTGGTTACACAAACCCAATCCAAGCATTAACCCATTAAAATTTGCCATTTGAAGAGGCTGTCATAGAAACGAAATTAGTAACGTTTCCATGAATCCTTGTTCAAATGGCATTTCCACATAGATGTCACCCATATTATTTCAATATTAAATGTCGCATTCAGTCATATGGACAATTATGATTTTAGATTTGGGTCATGCACAAACATCATAATAGAAAACCATTAGGACACATTGTCAGTTCAATGCTTAGTGGTAGTAGCATGATATTATATGACTAGAGTGTGAGTGAATTATTGTTTTACGTCACAGCGTGAATCTTTCACCCATACGTGACAATTATGTGGCTAGACATTTCACATGTATTATTCAAATTTGATATTTCTGGCATTATGAAAACCACCGCGTAACATATAATGCAGCAAAGAGTTCAACCATTTGCAACAATACATTTTATTAATATAATATTTTTTTTATTACCGGTAAAATGCAACTATCCACACAAATAAAAATGGTCAAACAACCACCACCCAAAACCAAGAAATCAAGAAGAAAAATGAGTCAGGATAAAATGCACCAAAACAACACGTGTCAGTTCTCGGCAAATATCAAAACACTTAAAGGACGGATGTATGCAGCTTGATGAAAAGTATTCACGGTTAGGAATTAGAGGGTTAGAATTCCAGTACATGTTTCCATGGTAACCAACAATGCCATGCTGTGATAAAACTTTGCTAACAAGGGTGGATCCGGAATAAATATCGATAACGATATCATAAAAAAAAATTATCACGAGAATTCGGCTTCTCATCGTATCATTCAAATTCTGTCCGAAAACTGGAAACTTGCTTTAATCATTATAAAACAAATACCATTACAATTGCAGCGCTATGAGTCAAAACTCCTATATGGTGTAACGACTCTCGTAGCACGGCGATCGTTCTGTGGTATGGAAGGCTGGCCCCCGTTTCACAGAATGATTGTAGCGCTACAAGATGCGTAACTCCTATATGTTAACATGGAGCTACGACTCTCATAGCGCGGCGATCGTTCTGTGTCATAGGGGGCATGATCAGTAATGGCAGATGCAGATAAAAAACTGGTTGATCATTTGAGAACATAAAATGATGGCAAATGTATATTGTCATCAATACAGAAGGTCGGGATCTTTTCAATGATGAATAGTTTATAAAATATCCTCTTGATAACGAGTCTGGAATTCATTCAATTAATATCATATTTATTAATAATAATGGCTGCCAGAACCTGGCATTAAATATGTAAAAATGAAATAAGCTTAAAACTGCAAAGTGAAATTTCATAAATTGAAAATTCTTTCAAGAAAATATATTCAAAACGGGATCTAATGGTCAGAAAAACAGTGTCAGTATTTTTAAATATATTTTTTAATGGTAAATTAATGGAACCAGTTCAAGTCCATAATGTTTTTAAATAATTACAAAAAAATAATAAATTGTAAATTTAAAACAAATGTTACCTATACCATATTTAAATTTCCTGTTCTAACTAAATTCTCATTGCAATGCAACACTCATAGATCAATATAGGTATTGCTAGTGACAACTAGACTGCGTACAAAAGGATACTAGAAAACTGGGTGCTGTCTACTGGGATCCACCCTTGTTATGTGTGCAGGCATCTCGCATGTTACCATACATTGGGGTCAAGGACCACCTCCCAGTTGATATTCTGAGCACCATTAAACTCCTGGGGCCCTACGAGGGCTTTATTGTATTCCTGTGTAACATAGCAGACTAATAGTATAGTCAGAGTGAGCAAGAAAACCTCTAAGGGCCCTACAGGGGCTTTATTGTATTTCTGTGTAACATACCAGGGTTCCATTGTTCAACGGGACACACTACAAATGTAAGTCTGGTTGCATGAGCCACTTATCGCTACAATAGTTAACCATAAGTATTGTAGCAATACAAGTGTTTCATGCACTGGACATTTGTAGCAGGTACCCTAAAATTCGACTTGCAATCAATTTTAGTTACAACTGTTCTGAGCAACAAGCCCAGACATATATTATGGGCTCAGAGTGTGTTCTAATCAGTCTGCTTCCATATAAAGATATTGAAGATAAAAAATATGCCCAAGGAGTGAATGGGCTGGAGGCTTAGGATCATATTTAACTCTCTCCATGCTGGAGGCAACCGGAGATGCCCTAAAGAACAGTGCTTGTGTCTAATGCAGCAGGGAAAGGGTTAATAGCAAATGCATAAGGCAATAGTCAAGTATGTACACTGCACTGAAATGATAAATAGCTTGAAGGGGATTCCTGACCTTTCAGAATCCTGTACCAACTTGTAGAACACATTTCTGTTGGTGAACACTTCCAGTATCTATCACATCTTTGACCACATATTCACATTGAGTAACATTACAATCATTTTGGACAGGTAGGTAAGCTGAAGTAAATTTTTCATAAATTTCATCAAATTACGATCTCAAATGTCAATAAAGTCATTACATGTTACGTTAAAACATTTCTTAATCTCTAGAACTAATTTAAATATGCACTATACAACCTGATACATCATAATGTCAATTATAACCCTTGGTGCCACGACATTTGGACATTGCACTAATGGCAAGGCTGGGATAATGTGTAGTCTTCAAGTTATTCCTAATTGTTTGTGACCCCTATTGAGCATGTCTAGTCAAATGGTGTCCACCCTAACATCAAGGACACAGTGAATGGTTATTTTGTTAATTGCTGAAGACATCACAGTGGTTTAATTAACCCTCTCCATGCTGGAGGCAACCAGAGATGCCCTAAAGAGCAGTGCCTGTGCCTAATCCAGCTAATTCAGCATGGAGAGGGTTAATGAGATGGTGTACATTTACATGTAATATGAGCATAAAATTGTGATATTCATTATTTGAAAAAGAATAATTAATATTCCAAATGGTCTTCGTAATTTTGCAGTAAATGCAAAATTGTTGGAAAAAAAAACAAATAATAATAAATATGTAGATTGTGATTTTGGACAACCTTGTTCAGGTAGATGTTTAATTATAAACTTGATGAATTGACATTTCTCTAGCTATGCGTAACAAATCATGATTAAAATCTCAAATGTAATCATTCGTAAATAGAGTCTCACTACATTTATGGATCAAATAATGAAGTTATCCGTGACAACCAAGGCCATTTCAGGTGTATGGAAATTGACTTATACAAGGTGACAGTGATATAAGCCATGCAAAGTGTGGTATTAACGAGCTAACTTTCCAGACATACAAATATGTTTACAAATTAACCCAGTGTGGTGAAGGAACCACACACAGTAACTGCACGTGTAGTAACAAAATACAAAAGTTAAGTCAAATAAATAGCTGTCACTAGTTTTAGCTTTGTTTGTAATTGTTGTTTTTTTCTTCTGTGAATTCAGAAAAAAAAAGCTTGAATCTACAAATTCCAAGGGACATAATAAAATATTAGAAATGTGTCTAATAAATCCTTCTAAAATTGAGGTTCTGCTAAGTTTTTTGATAATTTAAATTATCTTTGCTTATAGGTAAATGTATAAGCTATCGGGAATAAGCATATTCAGATAACTTTGATGCCTAGGCAATAAGGTGCTTGATAGGCAATACAAATATTGCCAGATTTAATCAGTGATTAAGATTTTTACCTGAATATTTTCTCTTATCACCTAAGGCTTAGTACCAAATATAAATAGAATAGAATAAATACTGTAGAATGCTTTCTTCTTTCTAATGTGTTAAATACAAATGTCCAAATTGTACACCTATCTATCTCATTTCTAATGAAAATATGCGCTTTTATTAAATGACTTTGGTGTCATTCTTGTAGACTTACAGGTATTCTTTACTTTACACACTAAAAATTATCTCCTGTGGAAGAAAAAAAAATGGAACTTCACATTTATGCAAACAATATCCCTGCCGCAACCAAAAATGAAGTTCTGCCAAAATAAAAAATGAAAAAACCCAACTCATCACAAGAGGATGCTGCCATTAAAAAAATAATTTAAAACAGTCACAGTATACATGAACACCCACTAAAAATTCCCAACAAAAAATAGCAAATGTGACTGTACGTGATGGAGAGTATAGACCTCCTTTAAGATTAAACGTCCATCACCAGGGTAGATACATATTGGAAGAGACACTTATAGCATAGAGGTGTTTTTTTAAAGGTACCGCGTGGCGTTGGATGTCCACGAACACGCTAGTGCGGCTGCTGCTCCACTGATCATGCTCCGCATGCGCTAGAGCTAGTGGGCGCGCCAACACGTCCACATAACCCTGAAATAACGCCACCAATAATGCCACCAATAATGCTATGATATCCAATAATGCCATACATGTACCCAAAGAAAGGAGCTGTTACAGCTCGCTGTCAGTTTAACTACAGTTGGAGGGAATTGGAATTGTCTTTAAGGGGGAATGGATGATGGTAAATATATGGTTTAACCTCAAATTCAGAATTGGGCAGGATATATGAGTGAATTGGTTCCATAGTGAATGGAATTGTCTTGTGAATGAAATATATTTCTTAATTTCAAATTCTGAATTGGGCCCATAGTGAACAGAATTGTCTAAGACGGATGAGTGATGGTAAATATATGTCTTAATATCAAATATTGAATTGGGCCCATAGTGAATGGAATTGTCTTTAGCCAGGATGGGTGATGATAAATATATTTATTAATCTCAAATTCTGAATTGGGCCCATAGTGGACAGAATTGTCTTTAAGTGGGATGGGTGATGGTAAACATATGCTTTCATCTCAAATTCAAGTTACCATGGTCCTCCAGTCCACAGAACGGTCATAGTGCTATGAAGGTCTTAACTCCTACAGACACATATGGAGATAATAATAATAATAATAATAATAATAATAATAATAATAATAATGACATGTATATTGCACTGGAATCCACACAAGAGTCTGCTCAAAGCACAAGAACAAATAGGAAGAATGAAACGATAGTAGCCAATATTGTTTGAACAGGAAAGTTTTGAGTTGTCGCTTGAAGAATAGTAGGGTGTGGGCAGATCTAAGAGAGAAAGGTAGTGAGTTCCATCTGGTTGAAGCTAAAGCAGGAAAAGTAGTCGCTCCAACGGATTTGAGTTTCCAGGATGGTATGGCCAATAGTGATTGTTCGGATGATCTTGGTGTCTGTATCAGTTTGTATTCTTTTGTCAAGTTGGTGAGATACTGGGGGGCAGAGCTGTTAATACATTGGAAAGCGAGTGATAGATACATCTCTCATAGCACTGTGATTGGTCTGTGGAAGAGGATCCTGATTATCTTGAGTTCATTTAGGAGTTCCCTTGGGATTCTCTTCCTAACAGTTTGAATCCATGGTTTGTGATACATGTACTACCTTCACTGTGAAGACCCATTTCACAAGTTGGGAAGGATTGGTATTTAATCTCTGTATTCAATCTCTGTATATGATGGTATACATAGTAGCATAGTGTGTAATCATCATCCTTTGTGAATTGTATCCAGCCATGACTCCTTGGGTCTTACAGTAATAGGTAATCATTTCAGGTTCTTCACCCACCATAAACAGATTTCAGTGATATTTTTGAAATAGTCATAATTTCAAAAGACATGATTGTTTTATTATTCATTTTTCTTTGAACCTAATATCATTTATATTTCTATAACAAAATTATATTTTATTTAAACATATTTTAATGTGTTACAATGTAGTATATATGCAAAGGAATTGTTGAGAAAGCCAGCTGGCTTGTATGAGCACAGCACATTTGAAAATATATTTTAAAATAAAATCTTTCTTTTTTTTTCATCATTACGAAAAACTTTCGCATTTGTATTGAGTCATTAACCATAAATCAAAACCACTATCGTAAAATTAGTTTTGTTGATCTTACCTGAACTCTTGTTCGTATTGCACCCATGGCAGGAATTTGTGAAAAGTACCCTAAAATAGGAAACAACATTCATCATCCAGTACATATTATTCAATCCATTGCATAAAAATTAACATATTGTTTTACACATTTTAACCCTATTCCTACTGAACACAACTGGGAATACACAATAGTACAGCAACTGTGATTACTCAGCACTGAAAGGGTTAGCAGCTCATATATTCTAATTGTCATTGTCTTCAAATTTGTATATGTTAAAATTATTTTCAGATATTCTGTATATTAACGAACATTTTATTAGTAAAAGATTGCATGGCAAGTAAAACTGTAAACTTTAAAATTAATTTATACCTGTTAACACTGAGATGGTTAACAGCTCACATATTCATTATGTTCACATTTGTCTATTTTAAATATAGTTTTCAGATAATCTGTATAATATTAACAACCATTTTACTAGTAAACATTGCATAATATGCATAGCAAGTAAAAGTGTAAACATTAAATTAACCTATACCTCTATTTGCGCAGGCCATCCACCGTACTGCATTTGTTGGGTTAGCTGTCGGCCCTACAGCATATGTGAACAGCCTCACCTGCAAGGGTTAACAACCATTAATTAACATTTAATTAGTAATGTTGTAATATAAGCTTATTAATTCATCATGTTTCAAACCAGCACATGGAGAATGAAAAAAAAGAATGGGTGAAATATGTCAAGGGAGACAACTCATGATAAACCAGACAATTTATAAGAGATGCTGTGATCCAAATGGTGCTACTTTTGTTAAATATTAATAATGGTGAAATATGTCAAGGGAGACAACTCATGATAAACCAGATAATTTATAAGAGATGATGTGATCCAAATGGTGCTACTATTGTTAAATATTAATAATGCTACTTTAACTCTTTATTTAGGTTACCAAAATGTTTACATACTTCAGTGTAGAATTATTGAAAACAATTTATTAAGTTATTGAAGCGTCAAATTAACCTTCTTCCTGTGGTAACCAAATGTAGATCAATATTCACCTAGCAGCAATGTTAAGGTCAAGTGTAAAGGTCAATTGTCAATGTCAAGAGTCAGGGTCAAGGTCAAGTGTTGAGGTCAAGTTTACGGGTCAAATGTCAAGGTCAAGTGTCAATGCTCACAGTTTTATTGGGCCAGTTGTATTCTTTAAAGACCTCCTCTGCATTGTCTGTCCCGCCGTCGGTCAGCAGCATGATGACTTTGTTACAGGACGCCCCATTCTGTTCATTCGGGTCCAGGCTAGTCTCATTCCTCTCAAACTGTAATGTATGCCCATATTTGGATGTTAGTTTAAACCATACCCATATATGGACATGAAAGTTAAAATATGCCCATATATGGACATTAACTATCAACATTATTTATTTAATGTTTTAAGTCGCCGAGGGAATATTTCATCCATATGCACCGACTACACTAATAAATAATTAAGCAGTAATTTTAAAATATATTAAATAAGTATGAAAAACGTTGACAAAATATAATTATTTGGAGGAGTAATTTGCATTGTAGAATAATAGATTATATATGTAATCCCAATAGATGTGGCAAGATTCTACATTTGTGCAGCCAAATATGAACAGATTGTTAAATAAAAACACCAAGTAATTAATTCCTCCCAATATTATCACACTATTTCTGATGTTCAAAATAGGACCAAGGATTGCAGTATCCATGCATAGAATTGCATACTGACAGCATCTATGCTAGCACCATACCTTGTTGAACTCCTGGAAGGCGAATGTTAGCCCTGCGGAGAAGTTCGCCATTCCATTGGCTGTCAGTTCATTGACATCCTTTGACAGTTTCTGAAAACAGGTGTAGACAAGGTACAGTGATGGTGTCCTTACAGTCAAATTCTGCAGAACAATTGTCATGATACAAGAAGTCATAATTAACTTGCTGCCATGCATAGCAATTTACAACTCTCAAAATCAAAATAGACTTACTCCTCCTAATTTAATTACTAATCCTATTGTAATTACAAATCATAACATAATTACAATCATAATTTAATTTCTAATCATAACATAATTACCAATCAAAATATAATTACCAATACTTTCAATTCATATTGTATTTACTAATAATAATCTAAATACCAGTCATCAGATAACCAATAATTACTATCTAATTATACATTAAAATACAATTACTATTTCATAATCTATTTACTAATCATAATCTATTATTACCACTCATTACATAAATAATAATTACAATACTTAACAATCATGACAATGTAATTACTTAATTAATTAATTCTATTTTCCTACCTGTTTGTTCCGATGATTAGCCTGTACAAATGATGTGTGGTTGAAACAACTACTGACAAACTTGGCATCTGTGGAAAACTGGAAGGAGGATGGTGCACAATCTCAGAACATGATCAAATAATTACATAATGCCCAGGAGTACTGACCAGGATTATAGTGTAGCTCTAGGAGTACTGACCATGATTATAGTGTAGCTCTAGGAGTACTGACCAGGATTATAGTGTAGCTCTAGGAGTACTGACCAGGATTATAGTGTAGCTCTAGGAGTGTATCTCTAGGAGTACTGACCAGGATTATAGTGTAGCTCTAGGAGTACTGACCAGGATTATAGGGTAGCTCTAGGAGTACTGACCAGGATTATAGTGTAGCTCTAGGAGTGTAGCTCTAGGAGTACTGACCAGGATTATAGTGTAGCTCTATGAGCACTGACCAGGATTATAATGTAGCTCTATGAGTACTGACCAGGATTATAGTGTAGCTCTACGAGTACTGACCACGATTATAGTGTAGCTCTATGAGTACTGACCAGGATTATGGTGTAGCTCTATGAGTACTGACCAGGATTATAGTGTAGCTCTATGAGTACTGACCAGGATTATAGTGTAGCTCTATGAGTACTGACCAGGATTATAGTGAAGCTCTATGAGTACTGACCAGAATTATAGTGTAGCTCTATGAGTACACTATTGAGCATGAAATTGGTACAACATAAATGTGCACAAAGATAGCTTACCTCTGCAATGTTGACAAAGTCGTTCTCCCCTAATGTGTCTAGAATGGACCTGACCGCTACTTTCATCAGCTGCAATGCCTGGCCGTGGGTGCTACCACTCCTGGAAAAGGGGGGGAGAGAATATTTCGACCATTGGATGAATGTTAATGAAGTACAAGTATAATCCTACAGCGTAAACATTGGTTTGAAGTAGGAAAAAAATAGTAAATAATGACATCATAAATAATTAACAATTCTTCAAGTCTTCTTAAATTGTCTTTTAGCTTTAGTACAAAAGGCCAGCCAGATAGTCCTAGTAGCTAAAAGTATAATATAATTATATGCTCATGCATTATTAATTTAGCATAGTGAATAAATCATTTGATTGTAACACAATACAACTGGCCATAAACAGCTGGCTGCTGCTGTCTGGCTACAATATTAAGATGAAATCAATATACTGGCTAATGACCATAAATGTTTTTACAAAAAGAATTGGGATATTAAAAGGAATACTTACGTATCTATCAGGATCATCATATCCTTGGGTGAACTGGACCCCTGTGTGAACCTACAACATATACTCAACAAAATTAATTAAGGGCCACTAGCCTTTTTGGACATATAAATTCAGTTTAATATTAATTTCACAACGAAGAATTTCCAAACATCTACAGGATCCAGGTACTCTTCAAGAACGTACAGACACATTGGAAGAAGAATGGCACCAGATTCCTCAAGCCAAATTCTGAAATTTGGTAGAAAGCTTTCCTACAAAATAGCTTCCGACCCTTAATATATTTTGTTGAGTATATAACTCCATGACTTAACAGATTTGTATGCTTACACTGGACCAAGATTATGCAGAATAAATTTTGTTTGTGTTTCGCTACAAACTCCAGTGTGATGGTTATGGTGGATATGTTTACTTATCGATCATACCAGGAGAAGTCAATAACCTGCTGATGGCTCTGAAGTCAAATTCTACCCATCTCTTAGAATTAGTCAATGACTTGCAAGAGAATAGCGTACCTTTGATCATGTTCAAGACATCATTGCAATATTTAACAATGCTTCCAGTGGTTGCCTCTATAACAACTTCCTAATAAAGTTACTATTATTTATGCATATAACATTGGACCTTTTCAAAAATGATGTTCTGATATTACCACATCCAGAGACTGACATAATATACTGTACATACCATGACTGTCTTCTCACATCATAAAGATCAACAGGGCCATGCGTCTTCCATGCACTCCCTGTAATGTACATATTTCAGATTTGGCCACTGATTTGAAGCATTTTACTTACAAAATGTATTTCTTCTCTATTTTAGCCTTATTATTAAAATGCTTATAATTGCACTTTCTTCAGTATGGGTTGCCGATAAGGGTATCATCCAAGGTTAAAGATACAGCAAATGAAAGAGCAGTCATTGAGTGTGATTTATGATGTAAATACCAACCTGGCTCTGAGATTACAAAACTTTTTATTACAATTTCATGCTCAAGGTCAAATTTTATATGAGGATTTGTGAATAAAATCTTGAGTTGAGCATGAGTTTGTACTCAAAATAGTTTCGTAATCTTGGGGCCAGGGCCAGGATTGGTTCTGATGAAGCCAGACTGGTGGTAGTGCCACAATATGGCAATAAAGGAGCACACCACTCATGGTTCTACTTACCAGGACTAGTTCTCATGAAGCCCGACTGGCTGCCGAAGTACTGCCACAAGATCTCGGGGTCTTTCCTGTAGTTCTCCTCAAAGATCTTGTCCAGCTGGGCTGTCCAGTTGAGACCATTAAGGATCTCCAGATCTGAAACAGACCGCAGACCATGGCAAGGAGTGGAGCTAGAGGAAATCATAGGGGCATCAGCTAGGGTCTTGTTCCACAGACTGATCATAGTGCAATGAAATTGATAACTCTCTATACATTGTGACACCTGTATTGTTTCTGTATTGTGACACCAGTATTGTTTCTGTATTATGACACCTGTATTGTTTCTGTATTGTGACACCAGCATTGTTTCTGTATTGTGACACCAGCATTGTTTCTGTATTATGACACCTGTAGTTTCTGTATTGTGACACCAGTATTGTTTCTGTATTGTGACACCAGCATTGTTTCTGTATTATGACACCTGTAGTTTCTGTATTATGACATCAGCATTGTTTCTGTGTTGTGATATCATTATTGTTTCTGTATTGTGACACCAGTATTGTTTCTGTATTGTGACACCTGTATTGTTTCTGTGTTGTGATATCATTATTGTTTCTGTATTCCGACTACAGCTCATATTCCTTTTTGGCATCGGAAAAACTACATGTGCATGAGAATAGATAGGGAAGAAAATTTCAAATGAAGAATATTATGATGAAATTTAAGATACTACTGTACAAACTATATTATTAATATATTAATAGCTTGACCAGTGTAAACAAACACTGGTTGATGAACCTAAGTTATATGAACAGCTGTATAATGTCACTATTATTAGACACAATAGTCGCATTACCTATCCATAATTTAATGTGATCTTTCACGTCATTCCCTATGAAAGTGGTCTGCCACATACCAGTAATAATGTTAGCCTGGATAATGTCGTATGCTAAATATCTTTATTTCATAATTAATTACAACTACAATAATTACCCTAATAATTCGAACCCTTTAATAGTTCAAACACCTAAATTAATCACTGAAAATAATTTTGTTCTGACCCTAAAAATACGAACATTGCCATTTTTGTTATTCGTAATTTTCTAATTATTTGAACACATTTTTTTTAAAGCAATTCATATATGTATTTATTATGCATTTATTTTTCAAAATCTTTCCTTTATTTACCCTTTCATTTACATGCAAATATGCCTCTACAATGTCTACAGAATCACATCGACCTTCCACAAGTTACACATTGGCTTAAGCATTCAATTGCCCATAATATCCAGTGATGCATCGCATGGAAAATCCGGTGCTGACCATGAAAAAAATTCTATCATTTTCCTTCACCGATCAATTTCAAAGTCAACATTGATGAAATGCCGAGTAATAACCCAGAATTGGACCAATCACAACAGCAGGAAGCGATCCTCTTGTATAAAGAGAAAAAACAAATCCTGCTCAAAGAATAAGACAAGAAAACTAATGATGCGTCAAGCCATCAATTTCATAATCTTTTATTCATAGCCTGTGTAACGAACAACCTGATCATGCTGATCGTGGCTTAGCCACGTCAATACCGACCAGGCAGAAATGCATCATCTTTCTCCGCAAATTCCGCAGTAATCGGGAGAATCTCAAAGCCAACACCGCAGATACCGGCGCCATAGGCAGTTAGTCGGATCTAGCAGTTAACCCTTTCAGAGCACAATCAGAGTCTGCGTGAACATGTTGATTTAATTCTGAATAATCCATGGCATATTGTGTTAATAAAAATCTATCAGCATTTTCAGTTGTAAATTTTGTAGATGCCAAAATATTTACATTATTGTAAAATTGACAACGAGCAATGCTGAAGTAAAATTTACATTTGGTTGTTGCATGATTAGGTGTCAAAATGATCAATCATTGATAAATGTCTGTGAAATATGCTCAAGGCAGATCAATCACATCACACCTAGTTTAACTTTAGCAAGACATCCAGATAAGCACTAGAACTGATATAGCCATAATGACAAAAATGTCTGTAGACTATATGGCAGTTTCCTTTACCATCAGGTTTACAATATATTCATGAATGAATAGAATAGAAACTGATATTTTATTTTATTTTATTTTTTTAACTTGGGTTTAGAGATGCTTTCAAGATTCTTTCAGTTACATCATAGCTGTCAGTTTAGAGCAGGAGGAAACCTGCACGGGATGTTGCAGTAAGCCTGTGAGTACTGGCTGGTACTGAGAATAGCTTTGTGTGCAACTGGAACCGATTTATGTTCAACTGGTATAGGATCATGTTTAACTGGAAGAGGTTCATGTTCAACTGGTATAGGATTATGTTTAACTGGAAGAGGTTCATGTTCAACTGGTATAGGATTATGTTTAACTGAAATAGATTTATGTTCAACTGTCCCAGAATAGGTTCATGGTCAGCCAGTATAGGATTATGTTCAAGTGGAATATGTTTATATTCAACTGGCTTATGTTCAACTGAAAACTACAATAGATTTACATAGACTTTGTTCGAATGCGAGCTTGTGAAATACTCAAATTGAGCTAACACTTCAGCACCAATCGTAATCTATCTTAAATAATTGATTAAGAGCGAAATAAGTCACATTTCAAAATGGTCATAAAAATTGTAATTAAAATATTGTGTAACATTCTATTACCCTTAGATTAACTGGAAATTGCAATAGATGTGTAAGTTGTCATTATAAAACAAAATATACACATAACAGTGTACTGTTCTTGAGAAGGATGCACAATATAGATGCAATTATTATTATTATTATTATTACTATTATAACTATTATATTATAATTATTATTAATTGTAAACCATTGAATAATGTCTTCATTAGCACTATGAGAGAAATCACTAGCTACTCAAATACTCTCTAGAACAATCAAATGACATCACAGTGTGTGCAACAAAGTACTGTTGTATACATAGAGAACGGTGCAGACCATATTGTTACTGAATGCCTTAGCCAGATACTGAATAATGTATACATGATAATATGATTACATGGGATGATATAGGTAATCCATGCTACTTTGACATATATTACATGCATGAGATATGTACATGATATATATGTAAGCATTAAAACATGCAACTTACACCTGTTACCAACTGATCAATTTGGCTAGTAACAGTATATCAAATGTATTTGTTTCAGATAATCGTATAATGTAGCCAGAGGATTCCACGTTATAAGTAATGCTACACAGAAATTCCAGATGACACAAGAAAATGGATGTACTGATGAACAAAGGGTTGGGTTTTTTAAATTGTGGTTTAGAGCCACTTTCAAGATTCTTCACTTATAGGAAAGGGTGATAACTGCACTGCAAAAATACAGACAGCACCTATTTCATGACTGATCTGGTTATCAGTGATGACACTGATCCTTGAATATCGAAGACTACTGGGGCTGGACTATTTATCCTTGATCAGTTACCTCCCTTCACAATTATACCGTGATAATTATGTACAATTATTTGTCATGGATCTTGCTTGTCGTTAGATTACGACAAATTTCAGTGTCAGATATTTTTAGTAAATATATCATAAACACTTTAACACACTTTTCTGGAATTAAAACAAGAATTCCATAACATAAAAAGAATTAAATCTATATACGGTATGCGTAATACTCAAAATCTCTTACGTACTATCCTTTTAATTTTAATTATTGAATTATTTTTAAAATATTTTTGTATTGGGTTTAGAGCCGCTTTCAGTTTCAAGATTCTTTCACATATATCCTGACTTAAATATCCTATTATATATATGTGTAAACATTTGATAATACTAAAACACACACACACACATCATTGTACAAACATGTCAACCGCAATCACAAATCTGCAAGATGTATACCTGCAAAGCATCGATTTTAATCATTTCCTTCTCTGAAAAGTGTTTCCGTAACATTTATAAAAACATCACATTAATTCCACGTGTTCAGGAAAAGAAGACAAAAATCAAGAAAATTAATTTGCAAAATCTGTGCGACTGTCAGCGCAAAACCCCATGAAGCACTGCACCATGCCTTAAAAACAGACTTGGGGATTAGTGAAGATCTAATTGAGATTCTTGTCATGCTTTGCCAATAAAATATTGATGCTTTACAGAACTAGTACGACAACAATTAAACAAGACGTGACTCGATGGCCGGCTATAAAGTGTTGTGCAAGTTTGTGGGGAGTCTATCTACTTGTGGCAATCAAATAGAATATGGAAATAATATAATAATATACATCAAGGCCCTCCTGTATGAAATGGAATAACTCTTAAGGCAACTTTAATGTCAGTTTTAGCAATGGTGTAGTCTGGATAGAGTTGGACTTATGCCATTTCATACAGGAGGGCCTAAGGCTATGTTTAAAAATAGGGTCGTACTGTAGTCTGAGGATGAGTTAGGGCATAAGTCAGGACTTAAGTAAGGGTATACTCCATACTTATACTATAGCAGAAAATGGCACAGATCTCATGCCTGGACTAACAGTACGACCCTTTCCTTAAACACTGACCAAGGTCCTGTACCACAAACGAATCGTAACGCTACAATAGTTGTAATTCCGATGCACGTGTTTGAGTTACGACTCTCGTAGCACTACGATCCTTCTGTGAATTGAGACCCTTTTGTGCATGATGCATATTGCGAGGGAGATCCTGAAATATATACTCTTATACTCTTTACTGAACAGATTAATAGATGTGCAACATTTTAATACACCCTGCTTTAAGCAATTTGGAAAAATATATGTACAATTTAGAATGGTATTGACACTTTTAAAGCACAGATTGTTGCATTCTATTTAAAATTCAACATCCTTAAGTTTGTTAACAATGCTGATAAGCTTAATTATTACATGACAGTGGGACTTTGAATGGATATATCATTGTTTTATTATTATCGATTATTATTTTTGAAATCAATGGAATTACACTAATTTATTCATGACAATTCAAAAAAGATTTGTATGGTCTCTGAACATGTTAACGTTGAGTGTTGCCTTGGACTTTTAGAGTATATATATATATACATCTACGTGCTAGAGCACACCATGGGGATGATGATGGCAATTTGTAAAACTGCTGATTCTACAAGACTGAAGCGGAAATACCAAGTACCTCTTGCAGATTTGTGTTTCAACATCGTGCAACAAACAACTGCAAAATAGGAGAGAAAGAAATCAGTGAAAACTGGTCTCAAAGAAACCCAACATATTTAGAGGCTGTTAAATTGACATTGTAATACTGCAGTGATTTGTAAAAATGCGTAATCTGTAAAAACAAACACCACAAATTGTAAAATTGCTGCAAGTTGTAAGATGTCTTGCCACAAGTAAAATGTTTTGCTGCAATATGTACATTGTTCAACATAATTTGTAAAACTGAACTGGAACTTTTTTAATTGATGATCTGCTTGATCATGTTGATGCATATTTAGATGACAAGGCATTCTACAAATTGTGATAATTTCATAAATTGTGACATGTTGTATTATTACAAAAGAAACATGTTCTACAAATCATAGTGATTTTTAACAAAGTCAAGTTCAACAAATTCCATATTCTGAAAATTAATTTTGTTTTGTTTTTTCATTTCAATTGGGTGTTATATAACCTAAAAAAAATGAAACAATTAAAAGATTCTGTAAAATAATAAACATCAAAGTGTAAGGGGAATGAATTGTTGACATTTAGAACGATGGTTAAAATAATATGAAATGTTACCTCCATCATATATTTCCACTGGTATGTGTACACTTGTGAAAGAGAAGTTAACCGGTTTTCCAAACCGCTCATCTTCAGTCAAGTCCGCATCTTTCATATCCTTAGAATTGTAGTACCTGACATCATTTTTCTAAAATTAAAATTAAAATTAAAATTGAAAACAAAAAATTGATATCAGCGAAGCAGGCCTACACAGAGTAATATCATGGTAAGCTATCTCATAAAACATAAAACAAATATTGAACTGTATTGGAATGATCATGATACAACGGTAAGCTCAATATAAAACTGACTTTAGGGTCCATGATATGCCATCCTCATTATAGCAACTAGCCTTATACAGGAAATTGACTAAAACCAGGGGGCAGGTGGTAGCGCAGTCGTAGAGCATTGGCCTTCGGAGCCAAAGGTTCCATGTTCAAATCCTGCCCCGGGGGCCCAGCATCAATGTTTGCGGAAGTTACCTTTCTGACATGATATTAATAGGATGTGCTGTCAATTCAGGCATCATCCTTGGTCTTGTCAGTACCAGCCGATGCTCGCAGGTTTACTGCAACATTCAGCACTATGGATGTTGCGGGTTTCTTCCTGTCTTAAACTGACAAGTCATGATATAAGTGAAATAATCTTGAAAGCGACTTAAAACCCCAATCTAAAATAAATATAAAAATCATCTTGCGGTGTGGGAAAACCGATATTTTCCGATGTCACTCAATGAGAAATACATGATATTTCACTAGACATGAAATATCCTCTATTTACAGAAGGTATTTCCCATACTCAAATACTTGCTTTAAGAATGTAATTCACTGTTTACTGCCATTAGTATGTAAATATTACTCAATGGAGTATATTCGCAATCACTATTATTTATTGTGTCACCATGTTTACACACAACATGTTTTCTATATCTATAGAATTCTCAGGGATGGAACTTAACTTTTAAACATACTCGCCTGAATAATGATACAAATAACAGAACATAAAATTTCTACTCGCCCGTGGTAAGATAGCTTTAACATTAGGAGAAATGGATCGGGGCTGCCAGGCGAGTGGGAACTTCGACCCCTGAATTCTATTAAATACTGGTATGGCAAATTTTCATTAAATATGAATGTCAATCTTTTTGTTGTTGAAAAAATTTCCTATTTCAGTGTCTCTATTTGAGTTCCCAGGTTCGCAGGTTTGCAATGCTGTATATTGAATGCATTACTGATGAATTACTTTTGAAATCAGTTTCTAAGTCCCCAATAAAAATATATACATAAAGAAATATGTATTTGTATATGTTTTTTTATGGGTAAATATGTGGTGAGCTATTTTATGATGACATAGTTGTTTTATATGTATACATAGTATACCACGTATACATTTCCTGTATACCTAGTATACCATGTATAGATCTCCTGTATACATATGCATCAGGTGCGAGTTGACTTAATGGATCTGATACTTGAATAGGAAAATAATGTTAACAGAACCATAAAGTCAGCTCACAGTGGATGTCTGAACATTTCCATCGTGGAACCTATTGAAGGATAATGTCTTCACACTGCAGATGGCATTGTCCATACATTTATGAATACTGTCAAATCTGGCCCTTTTACTAGCATGGCTTGTGACTTGTAGATATAACTGTTCATTCTAACTTGTAGATAATTGTTCATTGTGACTTGTAGCAAACTGTTCATTCATGCATGCATGGGAATTCCTGTGTCCATTGCAATTCCTGCATTCATTTATAAAAACAAATACAGTAGGAAAATTAGTTTACACAGCACAAATTTGATATTAATTTAATGTTAAAATTACGTATTTTCTTGTTATTTTAACTATATTCATACACACACAATACAATAGAAATTATAGATTCTACATGCAATAGAAATATTAGGCTAGTCTATATGCCAACATAGACTGATCGATACTGAATTAATTTTCTACATGAGGAGTTGTGTCATAGGGTATCAATGATTGCCTTTAGTGGTAGAAAGGTTAAGACTGCAGATAAATCTAATGTTAAAGCAACTAATGGACTAGGGAAGTATTATTATGATTATGCAGAGACACTATGTGAGACGTGATGAGACACGAGGGGCATGAGGAGACATAAGTGGAGAGTGACATGATGCTACTTTATGCCAGTGTCTGTCTATCGGTCTGTCTGTCTGTCTGTCAAGAGATTACTCTGTAGGTAGGCCTCCTGACTGTCTGTGACACTGTCTGTGACACTATCATGTTTCAGTGACACCTTCTTTGTTTGCAATACCAGTATCACTATAATTACACTATAGTCCTCCTAGGGATGGATGCAGGTTGTAGGATTGGGTCGTGTTTTGGGCTATTTCCTTATGAGTGCAGGTACTTCACAAATGAACTTTTCCAGATTATGTTAAACCAATGTATTTTTGACAGGTTCTAGTTTATAGCTTAATGTATTTAGAGATATCCCTCAGTTGTAAATGTGACAATGTCAACATTCTATTGTTTAAATATGTTAAAATATTGCTAAAGGTTATGTTATTTTTAATAAACAAATAGTTATTGATAAGATTTTTAAAAATTGTAAACATGGTAACTATGTCTGAAATGTTTGGTGTTTGACAAGTTTTCCTTTTTATTCCCACAGGAATCATTGGTCTGTATTTCTGATTTTTGTTTAGATTTTCAAACTTAGTCTGTGTTACTCATGCCATGACTAAATTTGGAATGCAAAACTGAACTGTTTTGGAATAGAAAATATACAATTTATGCAATGGGTTCATCAGGACTTCACAACAATATCATGCATAATAGACAAGAGGAATTTATGTAACTCAATCAATTTGTGTGATTCTAGCATGTCTGATAATGCTTTGAGTACACACCTTGTGCATGGAGTCCAGCGTGATATAAATACTTATTATTACTACATTTTTGCCAAGTTGGTGATTATGAAACTCTGTGAGTACATGCTCAAGTGAGCACAGAGTCGAGTTTACAGTTGAGTACGTTGTTGTACGCGACACGTTTTTTTTTTGGGTAAAAAACATTTGGCATTTTGGAACTCTTTGGTATAATTAGAGACGTTGATATTCTTTAGATTGACACGTTTGTAATACCTATAGTACACTTCAATACATCTCTATTGCATGGTGTTTTCACATTGATTGTTTGTGCTATGAAAAATAAATCTCTTGTAGTTGTACTTATGCAGCGAATTCCAGAATTACATTTTTTTCAGCTAGACCCATTTTTTGTTACGACGCACGTCAGGCAGCCCAATTTTTTTGAGTAAAAAATGGGGTCCACGGTTGACCGAGCAGTTTAACCGAATGCACGATGTAATGAAGGGCGTTATGTCGGGGGTTCACTGTATTGTTATTATAATGTATGCTTGTTATTGTAGTTAGGCATAATTCCAGCCACAAGAATTAACACGTGAGGTATGATTACGAGTGTGGTTAATCCAGCACAGAGAAGGGTAATCTTGACCTTCTTGTAGGATGTGTGGAATTAGACCATAGTGATCCCACTTTGGTGAGATGTGCCAGAACCTTTCTTTCCCCTCCCCTCCTACACCCCTCACCCACCGCTCCACAACCACCTCTCATCCACAACCACCCCTCCACAACCACCCCTCCACAACCACCTCATCCACAACCACCCCTCCACAACCACCCCTCCTTCACAACCACCGCTCCACAACCACCTCTCATCCACAACCACCCCTCCACAACCACCCCTCCACAACCACCCCTCCACAACCGCCCCTCCACAACCGCCCCTCCTCCACAACCACCGCTCCACAACCACCTCTCATCCACAACCACCCCTCCACAACCACCCCTCCACAACCGCCCCTCCTCCACAACCACCCCTCCACAACCACCCCTCCACAACCGCCCCTCCTCCACAACCAGCCCTCCACAACCACCCCTCCACAACCAGCCCTCCACAACCACCCCTCCACAACCACCCCTCAACAACCGCCCCTCCTCCACAACCACCCCTCCACAACCACCCCTCCACAACCACCCTTCCACAACC
>JAUTBT010007287.1:0-25773 GCA_032361225.1 Lepetodrilus schrolli
GTCAGTACCAGCCAGTGCTCGCAGGTTTACTGCAACATTCAGCACTACGGATGTTGCGGGTTTCCTCCTGCCCTAAAACTGACAAGCCTTGATACAAGTTAAACCCCAATTCAAAAACAAACCCCCTAAAATAATGAATTAGTGCTTTATGTCGCAGTGGGAATTAATATTTCACCCAAATTCGACAAGTTTATTATTGGAAAATAAACATATATATATGGTGGTACTACTTTTACTATTTTTAGCTGGTGTGTCTTGTGAACAAATGACCTGGACTGTACCAACAAGATGCATGTCATCAAGATATTCATTTTCTTACATGTTTGTTGTATTGGTCATCAATATATCTGAATACATCTTGTAAAACGGTGATAGAACAACACAGGTTTATTCGTTAGACATCAGCTGTTCATGGCTAGACAAACATGTGGGTGCAAAGACAGTGTATCTGACTTATCTCCCTTTGGTCATACTTTCACTACAATGTTTAAGTTTTAAAAGAATTGATGGAAAATGAACTGCAGTAAAGTTATCAGCTGGTTATTTGCATGGGTTGGTATAGTGTAATATATAAAATACTAAACGATCCCATGTGAAACCATTTTTATTAAACTCGTGAATAGTATTGGTATCTGACTGGCTTTCACTCGTCAGATTTCAAAACCATTCACTTGTTTCATATAAATGGTATCACACGGAAACTCGTTTAGTATTCTCTTTAACTAATATGAGCAACAAGAAGAGTTTTACCATATTCCCAGAGGTGCACAGCATCGTTAATTCCCCCGAGATCACTGAACCAGTATCCGACGCAGGTGGACTTGGCTGTGCGCAGGTGGATCCACCTGGTGGTGAGTTCTATCAATGCTCGCAGATGCTTAGGGTAGACACTGTAGATCCGAAGCTCGTAGATGGGCTGGCTCATGGCACTCCCTGTACTGGCACATCGTGAAGCCTGCAATATATATTTACAATGGATGGATGAAGAAAGGACATAATTTTTGGATATTTTTTTCATTGCATCTAATTATAATCCACTTTCGGGTGAGCACATGTCTTGATCTGTATAAATCAGGTAATTGACATTAGATGGTGATGAAAATTTCTCCGATAAAAATTCTCTGACATACATAATTGTATGTTAAACTAGGATGGGGAGGTGTGCATGAAAAATAATCAATGAAAGTAATCATATATGATATAAATATATTCTTGAAGATGTTCAAGTTAGAAAATGCAAAACTTATAAACTTGAGAAAAAATATATATATAATTGACAGATGATTAATGTATAATGAGAATATATGTTCTTAAATTTCTTATTTTCCTCCAGTGCCATATACATCCACTTGTGGCTTCACAATAAAATATTTCATTTAAATAGGTAATATACCAAATTAGGTACAGCCCCTAATGTGTACAGTGATTCAGTGCAGTAGCAACTATGTGCATGCTGCTTTGGTATAGAAGTGCAAGCTTATTCACCAATGTCTCCAAAACTAACAGAAATATTTAAAGTGATTCCTACTCAATGACACCATACCAATCAGGAAACATTAATAATTCAAGATAAATTAATAAATAGTACACATACAATGAAAAGAAGAAAAGAAAAAAATTGGGTCATTAAAAAAATAATATAAGTTTACAAATTAATATTTCTTTGATTGAAGCAGCTGATCTAATAAACATCTGACAGCATAAACACTGATAAACTCTCACAGGTATGTTGATGCAAGCTTTTTTTAACAGACAACGAGCAAACAGTGACATCTTTAATTGTTGCTAGATTTTCAGATTGTTTCCACCATCTGTTTACAACGTGTTGTGGCACATACGGAAATTGACGGAAATATCCGACCAAGTGCTTGCCAACTGAGAAGAAATGTAACAGACAATTCCATTTGATAATAAACTTTCATTTACGATTCCAGCCAATCACGAGCATCGTTAAATATTCACAGGAATCTGTCATGGCGGCGATGTAAACAAAATCAGTAGCAGCCGAAATTCATCTTTGGAGTCTTGGCGATCATGTCTTTCTAAGTGTAATCTATTTGAATTTTTAATAGATTCTATTTAATCAACACACCAAATTACATAAATATATGTTTCTAAGATGATAAACATATAAAATATCGAAATATCGGGAAATAATATTAGACCCTCAGATTTCGATAATACTTCGACACAAGTGGCAAGTCGAATGTTGTCAGACAATTAAGAAGTTCAGCAACCTTTAGTTGTTTCAAACAAATCTAAATATACGCATGGCCAGAAGTGAACACGGATATGGTGCGATATACTTAGCACGAGGGATAATCTCTACTCTATACCCCCCGATTACCGGTTTTCGATACAATAAGAGTAGATCGATTCTTTACAAGAATGAAATGTTAAATTGTTCATATTTGTTCTAAACAACATCTGGCAAGTCGATTTCAGGGTACATATATGTTGATCTAGATGGAACTAAAATTCATACGTAGGACTTTTAACGATCGTTCTGGTAGATCAGCTTTAACTGAGGTCAGTAAGTATCGTTTCCTCAAATGCTTTTCCAAATTTGCTCTTTATGAAGCTTTGGGAACATACTGAGATTGCTGAGAGGACTGTGAGCAGTCCTGTAGGTTAGCTCAGTGGCTATAGAGGTGCAATACATCAAATTTACATGAAAATTTAGTTTATTTTGAGAATTAAAAGCAAGCAATGTTGACCTAGATATAAATCATGTCTCTGCACTCATAGTTCACTCACTGAGTGCCAGACTGGTTCTGTGTTTCATATTGCACTTATCATGAGATATATTTGACATGGCTCAGTCTACAAGTGATTCGAAACTAGAAAATGTATCCGAAACTAGATCATCGACATGTGCATTCGGCAGATTGTGAGTCTTAAACTTACGTTTGAATTTATATATTGATTTCATTGCAACAAAATGAGGTGTGTACTCCATTTCAGTCTGACATTGCATAGTTACTTAACCAGTAGGAGGGGGGGGGGGGGAAGTGGTTTGGAACTAATCAAACAACTGTAATATGCAGACGATTAACAACAGGGTATTATTATTCTGTGCAGATGGTTGTCTGACAGTCACGTGACAAGATGGCCCTCACTGGGGGACTGGATGGGGAGGAATTGGTCAGAAATTTGCGACAGCTGATCTTCAGTTTTGAGCCACACATCCGTGATGCAATTTCCACAGAACAGGCAGAGGAAAACCTTGTTCACTTGGAAGAAAGTGACGAAAACTTTCATAAGTAAGTTGTGTCATGCTTATACCCTACAATAGATAGTATATCTACAGAAATCTCTAGTTTACCATCAATCAGACATCTATTATATATTACTTATAGTTTCCTAATAATTTCTTTTTGAAGGGCTATCCACCTTATTAATTTATATAATATTTTAAATGTTCAGGCCCCCATTCCACAGAGTGATTGTAGCGCTATGAGAGTCATAACTCCTATAGGTTTATTTGACATTATGACTTGTAGCGCTATGATTTTTTCTGTGAAACAGTACCCTGGTAGGCCATCTATCAGACATCTATTATATATTACTTATAGTTTCCTAATAATTTGTTTTTGAAGGGACTATCCACATTTTAATAATATTTCAAATGTTCTGGTATGCCACCATTATATCGGAATACTTTTTTTTGGTGAAGATATGAGCTGATTAAGTTGCTGAAACGTAAAATAGAAGACTTACTGGGACCACTGATTGACGAAAAAATTGAACATTTTTCAACCGCTGGACATGTTGGGGCCAATGGTCAAGAGACAGTGGTCAGAAGCATCACTGATTGCATACTACTGTCCACACAGTGAGCTAGAGTCTTATTCTGTAGTAGTGATAGAAGTTAACGGAAATGAGCCCAAGCAGATCCTATATTTCCACTAGTTACCATAATACATTCTGCATATGGTATTACGGTAAAGTGAATGTGTGTTCATTTCTCAGATATTAGAATTTCAAATTAAAAATGCACATTAATTTCTCAGATGTTAATATTGCTCAGATATTCGAATATTAACTAATAATGTATGCTAATATCTCAGATATCAGGATTTCAACAAGAAGTTGAAAAAGAATGTCACAGAAGTACTGGATGGACTTGTTGACAACTTTGAAACCGAGTTTTCTGGAAATCGTTTTGATGAAGCTGCATTACAATCTCGACGGAACAATGTGGTAACAGACGATGAAGAGGTAGCCATTAGAATGTTACAAAAATTATAATTATGTTATAATTATTCAGAATTTGCTCCTCATGAAAATATTAAAAGATAACCTCATCCATGATTTTCAGAAAATAAAAAAATTATGATACTCATGTCACTAGTATAAAAATTAATTTACTATAAGGGCAAATTTGTTATGTTTAAACTGGGTTTGGTTTCAAACTCGGTATTGCCGAGTTTGACAAACTGGTTGTTTGTTGCACCCAATTAGTTCTGGTTTCTTCATTTATTGAGACCAAACCTAAACTGGTTTATAAAAACAATCAAACCACCTCAATTTTGTTATTTATGGCTTGCAAAATAAACTACATGTACCAGTGTCAACTTTTATTAATACAAAGCTGTAACATCTAGATCTATAACCTGAAAGTTGGGATTGAATTATGTTGTAGTTTTTGTTTCCCAAAAATCTTGAACCTACAGGCTCTTTATTTACCCCCTCTGTGGTGTACTTTGAAACCATTCATTTGTAAAGATCATACAAACCTTTGGAAACCAGGTTTCGAAACCACCAAACCAAAACCAAACCTAGTTTAATTAATTTTAACAAATACGACCTAAATGTCATAAGGGAAGTTGTTGTTACTATGTTACTATGTTACTATGTGTAACTATGTTTCTATGTTACTATGTGTAACTATGTTTCTATGTTACTATGTGTATCTATGTTACTATGTGTAACTATGTTTCAGGGAAGTGTGATGATGTTTAACAATAACTATTTGAAACACATAGCCGAGAGCCTGGGTAAAACGAAACCATTGCAGGTAAATATAGTTGAAATCTCACTAGCATTATACACCTACAATTACCACACATTATGAATATACAGTGCATAAACCGGCATCTCTCTATTCCGTATATCGACATTACAAAAGAGGACCGGATACATTATTCTACTAATAATTTACCTGGTATAAACTGGCTTAACAGTCGAATTATGAAAACAATGGCTGCCATTTAGTTTGCGGCCGCAGTTGCGATACACAGTTGATCAATTGGATTACTATAGCCCTAGACATGTATACTCGCTGAATTGCTCATCTTCGAGTAAACTGACTTAAAATTCATTGTGAAAATTATTGTCTGCCATTTTGTTGGTCATCCTGGTCGCGGGTCTTTAATTTGAAGATGACCTACGCAGTTGATCAATTGGATTACTATATATGTATACTCACTAAATTGCGATGACTCTTCTTTGAGTTAAATGTGCTTTAGTACATTTAAATACCCATTTGAAGGTATGTTTGTTCATGTAGTGCTAGACTGCTAGTATCATCATAATGGCAGAGCGACCAGCAAAATGTAACCATGTTGAACTGTCATTAGCATAAAAGATTGAACTGCTAGTCGCATCTGATGTTCAGCCAAGTCCAACAGAACAGTTGATAAACTGAGCAAACCAGCACTGTGAAATCTGGCATCTTATCTTGATCTCAATGAGTGCCGGTATTGACAGAGTACAGTACCGTAATCCCCATAATAATTCAAACTCGTTTAAGGTTGAAACTTTAATTAATTGTTGAAAAATATCAATTTTAGATACAAATACTACAGGGTCCCTTTCCACACAATGATCCTAGTGCTACCAGATTCATAACTCTCATAGCGCTACAATTGTTCTGTGGAATGGGACTCATATGCTCAGTTGGGTCAATTATTAATTTCTATTTTTGTGTGTCTTTGCTTACAATTTTGTTAAGAATTGAATGTTTTATGTACACATTACTATGTACACATAACTCATTAATTTTCAGTTGTTATTAAAATGTGACACTGTTTGTCGTTTATGTCAGATGAGACGTGAAGCGCTCACGAAGCTGAATCAGATTATGTCGGCCGATTCTGTCAACTCTGAGCACTGGCTGCAGCTGAAGAAAAATCTACAATATGTCATGTCTGACCCTGATGAATTGCTATCTGTAAGTTTAGTTGTAGGTCAAAGTTCAGAGGTCAAACTGTTATTTGCATTATTTTAGACGGTGAAAAATGCTTCAGTTTTATTTACAACTGGTTCAAGTGTATTAATAGTAGTTAATCTTAGTAGTCAGGATAGTAGTATCTTCTCCTTAGATAAGAGGTAGTAGTCAGGATAGTAGTATCTTTTGGATTTAATATTTTCATGGATAATATATTAATAGACATTCTTTAAAAGTCGAAGGCAAAAGCCATTTAAAATAATACAATTTCTTACTTGAACACATTTTCATCTTTCAAAAAATTATTTGTGGTTAAAATGTGACAGTATTAGAATTGATAACAGACATAGATAGCTCTGTTTCATGTAATCTGCAGTCTCATTGAATGCTATATGTACAAAATAACCCTGTTTTTCTTCCTTTCTATGTTAACACAGGCCCTGAGTCTGAAGTTTATAGCCAAAGCCTTCACCAGTACAACTCCTCAGACCAGGGAGATCTACACACTGCTCTGTGGGTTCATGTATTCATTGATTTCATTATTGCATTATTTCATGATTTATTTCATGATTTATTCCATGATTTATTTATTTAATTATTTATTTAATTATTTATTTAATTATTTATTTCATTTTTTATTTCATCATTATTTATTTATTTTGTTTGTTTGTTTCCTTGTCATCATGTATACAATTGTGCTGGGTTACTTTCATGATTTACATTATTTCTGCTGCTGATTACAGTTATATTTTGTCAGTTTCCAAGAGACATGTCAACAACTAATGACACATATATCCTCTAATTTTCAGCTGAATATTTGCTGAGAGAGTTTCAGTCGTCCAGTACAAACATCCCACACGTCAAAGCTGGCCTGGACGCTATGAGACCGGAGATGAGCAAGCTTCTCAGAGCTGTGAGATCTTGTTTTATCTCATGTTTATATCAATTGGAAGGCTACTGTATTAGCCTCCGAAGTTATGCATTTCCTCAGTTATATGTACCTCTGAGGTTCAAATTGATAATGAATAGAAGTTATTTCTAAATGTCACTTCCTCCTACCAATATTGTCATCGTGTATGGGTGAAATATTTCCGCTGCAATGTAAAGCACTAATTCAATCAAAAACATTCTAATATTCTCCATTATTCTTCAAAGCTTCTAACCACCTTTTTATTTTATTATTAACTTAATATATTATAGTAAGAGCTTTAGGCCTTCTCAAAATCTTTTGAATTTTATCTCATGTTCTATGTCAACTGAAACAAAGAAGTTCAAATGTATTAATCAGTGTTAATAGAATTTTCGAATTTAAATACAGTAATCATGACTCCCTTCCACAGAACAATGTAGTATCTTTTTCAACCAGCACTTGGTATCTGAATTAACTCTGTCCATGCTGAAGGCAACCAGAGATGCCCTAAAGAGCTGTACCTGAGTTTAATCCAGCATGGAGAGGGTTAATGATGTAGTAAGTGTTAACATTTTCTGAATTTCAGTTCCGACTGATGAATGAATTCCAACAAGAAGCTCCTAATTACTGGATTCGATTTCCTGACAAGTAAGTAAACTCCCTTCAGTGTCCTTGACCTTTCACCCTTGTGGTTGACCATATGCATGTGTCTCGTACATTTCAGTACTGTCTGGCTAAATTCATCCCAATGGGGTACCAAGGCTAAGTTTGGTCTTTACAAATGAGACAGCTTGTTTGACATGGGTTGTCTGTTTTATGGATCCCAGGTATCTTATCCATCTTGGAGACTATTTCTAGTTCTCCATAAACAGATCACTTGAATACTATGGTATATAGTGGGTATTGAAACATAAGTAATTTTTCTTTTAAAGTGACAAGTAAAATTGCGACCTGCAATCCTTATTTACAGAAGTATGTTTTTTCACCTGTGGTCAGATACCTGGAGGAGATCGTGGAGAGCACCCTGAACCTGATCTCTGTCCATCAGACGTCCAGCTTGACCCAGAGGTTGACCCCACTCCACCTCATCGCACTCGTTGACCCCAAGGCCCAGTGGTTCATTAAATGGATGGTGAGAAACCGCAATGACATTAGGACAATTTTCCAATTAAATTCTGGTTAATTGAAATTTATGTTTGACAGCATAAATTAATGAAATTATTTTCTGGAAATTAATGCTTGACAATATTGTGATAAATTATTAATGTAATTTATTTGAAAATTAATTTTCAACAGCATAAGAAAAAATTACCAATTTAATTGTTTAATGAAAAATATTTACAATGGCTCAACTTGCTAATGATATTTTTCTTTTCAAGATTTAAAGTTTTAATATTTATTTTTTATTTATTTTTTTTAGCATGGGAACTACAGTAGGAAGATTCTACTACAGTGTATGGAGAAATACAGACCCATTGTACGTATATATATATATATATATATATATATATTTATATAAATAAATGTCACAATTTAAAACATATATCTTCAAAAGAATTGTACAGTGTATTTTAATTTTAGAAAATGTATTATTATGCAAATATGAAATTTGAATTTGATATCTAAATATTATTATTGTTGTGAATAGACAAGTAATAGATGTAAATACTATATGTGACATCTGAATATTTCATGACGTGTATGACAACTCCACTACATAGCTTGACATGCACCATATGACATTATTATAGGTTGAGAGCACAGTTAAACACTGTCTGGAGTTCTCGGCATCTCGTAAGATGCCCCAGGATCTGTTGAGCGAAGTGTCAGACTCCATGTCCAAACTTTCTGTCAGTAAGTATTGCCAGACTTTAGAATGTCACATGTTTTTTTTATATTTTTATTTAGTTATTATTTATAAAATTGGGGTTTAGAGCCGCTTTCATGATTCTTTCACTTATATCACGGCTTGTCAATTTAGGGCAGGAGGAAACTCGCAACATCCACAGCGCTGAATGTTGCAGTAAACCTGCGAGCATCGGCTGGTACTGAGAAGACCAAGGATGATAACTGCATTGACACTCTACAGACATCGCATCCTATCAATATCGCGTCAGAAAGGTAACTTTCGTGAACATTATGCCGGTTTTTTTTAACTTGGACCAACTATCAGGACCATCTTTAAGTAAATGATAAATTTTCATGTGAATTATTTTATTTATTTCTAAATGTCACTTCCCCTACCAATATTGTCATCGTGTATAGGTGAAATATTTCCACTGCAATGTAAAGCACTAATTCAATCAAAAACATGCTAATATTCTCCATTATTCTTCAAAGCTTCTAACCATCTTTTTATTTTATTATTAACTTAATTAGACTAAATACTAACAACTATTCCCCATGTCGGACACCACTGCAACATGACCATGGCGATTCCAACCTAAGTTGCCTCGATTCTGAGGCAACCACTCTACTAATACCAGTAGCAGCATCTTATGTCGCACCACGGGAATTATAGTTGATTTGATACATTACTTCCAGATGTGTCGGCGGGCGAAATGAGGACGACCTACTCCGGCGCTGAGCTTGACTACGCCTACTTCATCCACAGCGTGTCCATCCTAGGGCGAATGTTGTGTTTCCAAAATGCCCGCAAATTCTTCCCCCTCATCCTTAAGGATGGTAAGATAACGAATATAAATTATATTTGTGTATGTGCATGGTAGATCAATGTTTTAGTACGATTTTATGCTCAAAAAGTTTTTTAAGAAAAGGTTTTGTTCACAAATCCCCATATAAAAGATGAGCTTGAGCATGAAATTGTACTCAAAAGGTTTCGTAATCTCAGGCCCAGGCAGAGAGCACAGAGCTGAAGATTTTTGACAATGTCTGGAGAACAGTATTGTGTGTGCTGCACAGCAGTTATCTCCCATCACATAGTCAATGTTCCATAGCAATTGTTCATAAGGTTCTGTCTGTAACAAATGGTGATTCACGTTCTCAGCCCACCATTGCTTAAACTTGTTAAAGATTGCTGAAATATCATGAAAAATAACCAAAAAACAAATCTCTGAATAACACTGCTCATGTCAATTTTAATTCCTGAAAAATCACAAGCACAAACATTTCAGTAGGATCTTTGTGTTACAGAACAACTGATATTAGATAAAATTTAACACTCTTTTTGTGAAAGGCAAGCAGAGTTGCCAGCAGATATAGAAGGTTAAATATGCCTAGACTTCTGACAGCGTTTGTGCAGATACCAGTGTAGTATGCTTATATGACAGACAATTTTCCATAAATTCTGATTTAACAATTTTGTTCCTATTTTGACAGAGACTGTGACAATCAATCACCTGATGAAAGCACTGGTCTTGTTGATTGTTGACCCCGGTAATGTTGTATCCAGCAAAAACTACAGTAAGTGAAACAGATTCCTTGATTCAAAACCAAGTTGCTGAGCTAAAGGGGTAACCATGTTGGCTGACACCAGTAGGAGCATTTTATATCACATCCAGCTACATAAGTACCATAACTCTTTCCAAGTGAAGCAGTATATGCAGAGAATATAATGATAATTATTCTATTTCTTAACATTTTGTAAATTTATATGATATGTTCAACAATCAAACACATACACCATGTTACAACCAAATGCTGAGTGTCTGGTTTGTTTGCAGACCAATTTGAGCCGTCCATGTTTGTGACGGAGGTTCTCAAAGGCCTGTGCAAGTCTGAGCAAGTGTGCAAGATCTGCATGTGCAACGATGAGATCACAAACACACTTCTCTCTCCGATCTTTAAGTTTCTCGACAACAACTTGGTGAGTTGAAATTTAATTTAAATTTAATAAATTTGCCCGTTAAAAATTGCTAAATATCCTCATGAAGAAGGGAGACAATCGATTAGTCAAAAGGATGCATGTTTTTACAGGTTTTACTCCCCTCTAAAAAGCAAATTCATATTTCAGGTTCTCCTCCCACCATAAACAGATCACTAGAATACTATGGGAAATAATTCTCACATGGCTCTCAAAATATATCTTCCTGTATCTGAGATATTCAACATTCTCCCAAATACTGTAAGACACAAATTTCGCGCAAATGCTAAAATTGACATGTTCACAACAAGAACAAGTTAACAATACATGTTACAACAACAACTGCAACAACACATTCAACAACAACAACAACAACAACAACATATTCTCTCAATACTGACTGTCATAACATTTAGATATGTGAGAATCAATAACGTAAACTATATGATAACGTGATAACGTGATACTGTTGGTATTCAGGAGAACCAGCCACCCAGTGAGAACACACTGCTTCATGTGGCAGACCTCCTGTGTATTCTGGCCTCCAACAGCGCGGGGCGTCATCACCTCATGTACGGAGAGGGCCGAGATCTGCACACACGCACTAAGTAAATACACTTTGTTATTGGCATTCTTTGACGTAACAAAATATATGATTAATTTTTAATGAATTTTATTTATAAACAGTACTCAAATATCATTAAAAAGTTACTAGATCTATTATAAAGATTTTGTTAAAAATTATTATTGTTATTACTATTAAGAAATCACATGAGCACAGAGCACTATTATTGTGAATGATCATTGATGCACTAATATAAAGGCAATAATTATTATTATTTTTATTATTATTTATACATTATTATTATTATTAATAATATAAAGGCAATTATTATTATTATTATTTAATGATGTTATTATCATTGCCATTATTATTATTATTATTATTATTATTATTATTATTATTATTATTAATGAATCCATTTCAGATCTTCGGCAGTCCACATAATTGCAGAGTTCACCAGGAAGTCTTTGATGTCGTCACTGCCATGTGGTGTCAGTTCTCAGCCATCGATGATCGTAGTTGGCTCATATCTATACATCTGTCGACAGCTGTACAACACCTGTGAGGGCCTGCTGGTGCTACAGCAGTATGACCTCCACAACACTGTTGCAACAGCGTGGAAGGAAGTGAGTCTTTAAATATTCAGATTTAAATGTAAAATACACTGCTACATTAAAAATAAAAAATACAATTTATTATTAAAATTGTCACCGCATATGGGTGAAAGATTTCTGCTTCGATGTAAAACAACAATTTAAGTCACTCACTAACTATTTTACTAGTAATAAGAAAAGTTTTGAAATTGTTTAAGGTGACTATATGAATATATGTGAGAATCTTTCCCACCCCCCAGGCTTCCCAGGCCGCAGACAGAGCTGCCACCCCCACCCCCTCAGACTCGAGCAGTGATCTCACCAAGTCCCACAAGGAGTTCCACGTGTGAGTACAGTTATAGAAAATACAATACTTCATTGATGATCATCACTACATTGTATCTGAACACTGTGTTTGCACTCGCAGACTTCATTGATGATCGTCACTACATTGTATCTGAACACTATGCTTGTACTCACAGACTCCATTGATGATCATCACCACATTGTATCTGAACACTGTGTTTGCACTCGCAGACTTCATTGATGATCGTCACTACATTGTATCTGAACACTGTGCTTGCACTCGCAGACTTCATTGATGATCATCACCACATTGCATCTGAACACTGTGCTTGCACTCGCAGACTTCATTGATGATCGTCACCACATTGCATCTGAACACTATGCTTGTACTCACAGACTTCATTGATGATCATCACCACATTGTATCTGAACACTGTGCTTTTACTTGCAGGCTGTTCTGGGAGGACACACTGAGAGACAACCTGCTGAACTTTGCCAGCACCGCCAAGGGCATCCTACTACTGCAGCTGACTGGCGCCATCAACGAGTGCGTGTCCTACATGTACACCCGATACGAGAAGAAACTACAGGTAGCCACAATTAGGAACTAGTCCATAAGACAACTGCATCTCTGTTATAATTGTAATCTATTATGTTCTGATACTGTCACTAGGCAAAATAAATATTTTTGAAGTATAATATAAGAGCTGAATTTCTTGGAAATAGCAGATTATGTTGCATTATTATCCTGGACACTTTTCTCATTGAAATGAGTCAAGCCCATACTTCTAGCAAATTGATACTGTAAATCAGGAAATTAATGCGAGCATGGTATTAATGCGAAAAATGCGATTAGCTTATGGTCGCATTTAATTCCTACGCATTATGGAACATTATGATAGGTAGGTCCGGGAAAAAACATGAATATAAGCCTGGTCGATCGCATTTAATTGTTGTCGCATTTATGTCTAAATTACTGAGGTCGCATTAAATTAATGACGCATTAATTTCCTGATTTACAGTATGTCTAGAGTATTGAATACATTATCTTTTCATAATACATACAGGGAACAAATGTTAAATTTGCAATAACGAAGGTAGGTAGTAGAACCAATTA
Organism: Lepetodrilus schrolli; assembly: GCA_032361225.1. Lineage (NCBI taxonomy): Eukaryota > Metazoa > Mollusca > Gastropoda > Lepetellida > Lepetodrilidae > Lepetodrilus > Lepetodrilus schrolli. The sequence goes on from JAUTBT010007287.1 coordinate 13,487, forward strand.
ATGGTAGCATACACTGACACACCTCCTACAGATACAGCCGTACAGTTCCCCATGGGTACCACATAGCAGAGTGGAATAGTATCTGTTTGTTGCACATGATGCTGGATCCACCGCTGTATCTATGTATGTATCTGTCACCAGGTTGGGAAGTGTGAGAAGTTTGGGTACGGCGTGATGGTGACACAGATGGCTGCCACTGCCCCAGGGATGGTTGCACTGCAGAATACAGGTCAGTCAGGGGAGACAACTGTCACAGGAACTTTCACGATACAGGGGAGACAACTGTCGCAGTGACTCTCCCAATACAGGGGAAACAACTGTCACAGAAACTCTCCCAATACAGGGTAGACAACTAGCAAACAAATTCACTAGCTTCATTTGTTTGGGGCACTCTAGTTGAGTGCTCCATGCACATGCACATTAGCACTAAAAATGTTCTTAAATAAAACAACAAGAACACAACTCGAGTTTTGACAGCATGACTGACCAATCACTGAGGACTGTAGGCAGTTCTGAGTGCATATCGCACTGCTCAGTGACATCACAACTCTAATTGACCTTGCCGAATTGGGGAGTAGGTTCGCCTGTTCGAGTGTTGTGTGCTTGGCGTTCGATTTGAATTTACCACACTTGACTTGACAAAGACTTACAAAACAATGCTACACTATATTTTACTATGTAAAAAATGCTACGTAGTGCTACAGTACTAGTACTATGTAGTGCTACATTGGATTTGCAAACCAATTTTCACTACAAAATTGTTTTGAATCCATTCAGTCAAACACTACATTTGTAGAATAGTAATGTAGTATATGAAATGTAGTGAAGCCTGAACGCAGCCCATGTTTCCAAGCCAGTATAGAAGCTAGTAGCTGGAGGTACGGTAAAGTTATTTCTGTGTTGACAGGATACATCAAGGTTCTGATGACTGAGCTGTGGACGTCGCTGGAATGTGGGCACTCGGATCACCCCATGTTCACACCTAAAGCCTGGCCAGTGGACACCATAGACAGGGCATCACACAAGGTCAGTTGTTGTTATTTTGGGTTGGAATTTGAGTTTAAATATAGTAGGTATGTGAGTGACTTAATGCGTCAGTAATATATGAATATGTGAGTGATAGCAGTGAATGACAGTATTACAAGAGAGTGCCCTCCACACACAGCACCTGATCCGGCTACTGAACATCCTGTCTGGGTTCCCCGCCGTGTATGAGGTCCTGGCAGAGAAGCCGCTCCCAGTGAAGGACGTGTACAGCTTCCGGGAAATGCCAGACACCGTGGACGTGAGTAGCTATATCCAGTGGATCCTGAATGACACAGATGCTTCATAATTTAAAAACAAACAAAACATGTCTATTTGGGACTAAAACTGCTTTCAAGATCATTTCACTGAAATTATGGCTAGTTGGTTTGCAATAGGAGGAAACCTGCAACACCTGTAGCACTGAGTGTTTTAACCCTATCCCTGCTGGATTAGGCACATGTAATGCTCTTTAGGGCATCTCAGGTTGCCTGCAGCATGGAGAAGGTTAAAAGGAAACCTGCAAACACAGACAGGCACTGACAGATCTCTCTGTAACAGCTCAAAATGCAGTCCATGAAATTTACTATGAACATTAATTCAATACATAACAGCGTGCCGTGTGGTGGTGTTATACATTTCAGGCTCTGATTGACAGACTTGTGATGATTGACAGTCCAGCCAAGATCCACTCCCTCTTCCACTATGAACAGTCTCATGCTTTTGGTCTCAGGTACTGAGCGTCCCACGACACATCCTGAGCATACATTTTGATATTTCCAAACATGGTATCTGTTATTGTAGCAATATTCAACAAATGATATGGTTGCTTAATTAGCACACTTTTACTGAGTTTTATGGTATGCAAATTATCTGAAATAATTCGTGTATTAGTATTAATTAAATCAGTATAGTATTAGTATTAATCAGAGATGCTGGGCCTGATTCAGCGAAACAACATCATGTATAATGCACAGTATTTTCTACCACTCTACTATAGTGTACACCGTGGTCCATTAAGCTACTTTATTTGTTAAAGGCGTGTCTTGGTATGTCAATTTTGATTGGTTCCACATATTTCCCACTGAATTATTAGCCATTATTTTCCATACTTCAGAAGACAAATACCGACCAATATGTCACAATAGAAATCTTTTCCACAGATAAAGTGATGTAATTGCTCATGGTGTGCTATACAGCAGAGTGGAGTAGTATGCTGTAGATTACATAGGATGGTCATATAGACATTGTTTCAGGTCATATAGACATTACTTCAGGTCATATAGACATTGTTTTGGGTCATATAGACATTGTTTCCCTTTATGTGCACTTTGATGGCATCCCACCAATATTGGACCAGATTTAGTCATACAGCAATTGTCTCCCCTTCAGAGTGCTGGGAGTGATGACATCGTGTCTGGATACGTACCTGCTTCTTCAGTCTCAGTACAAGTTCCAGGAAGTACTCCTTCAGGCTCAGGCTGACAACAAACCTGATGGCAGGTACATACTAACCCCAGCAGAGCTCTGTTGCACAGAACACATGTAGCTTTATAAGCAACAACCAATATTTGGAAAATATTTGACTCATATAGAAATGTATTAAGGATGTTTCTGAAAGCAAACATTTGATTTAAAAAAAAATGTTTTGGGTGAAGGTTCTCAAAGCATTTCTGAAACAATATTCTGTTTTCTGGGATACTAATGGTACTTGTCCTGAAATGCAATAAATTTATCTTGTGTCATCATATGCTCAGTATATCTAAAAGAAAGTATGGATGTTAAGTGACCACAAGTATAAAACAAAGCTGTATTAATTTACATTGATTGTAATGGTTGGCATATACATGTAAAAAGAAGAAGTGATCCAAGCCTAATCTTGTAGTTTATCTGAATCTGCAGAGCATTGAAGGTCGATCAATTGAGGGCTCACTGTACAATAATTACTTTTCTTCATTTAGCATTAATTAAGTTCTCTTGATTTTGTAGAGGCCGTGCTCTTTTTGTCATTGATAAGAGTCTGAAACTATGAAAATAAACCTTTGAGTCAATGAATCATCTGAAGCAATGAGTTTTTCATCAACTGATCTATTAACAAAATATTGAAAATGTACATGTTCAATGCACAGCATGTCAATTGTGATTAGCGTAATTACCATGATAATTAGAACAGGAGAAAATAATTAAATTTGTAGCTGTTCGAATTATTAGAAAAATACCCAAAAAAATTTAAATGATCTATGTTCATATAATTATGGACAACTAAATTAAAACACAAAATATGGTTGTAAATGAAAGGGTAAATAAATGACTAAATAAAATATTATTTTAAAAATTATTTAAAAAAAGAAATGATTGTGTTCGAATAATAAGAAAATTACGATTTTAAAAGATTGGTCATGTTGGTTATTTTCAGCAATTAACTTAGGTGTTCGAACTATTAGAGGGCTCAAATTATTAGGGTAATTTGGGTCATATAGACATTGTTTCGGGTCATATAGACATTGTTTAAATTATTTTGAAAAAGATGATTGTGTTTGAATAATTAGTAAATTACGATTTTAAAAGATTGGTCATGTTGGTTATTTTCAAATTTTTAGGGTAATTACGGTGTGTTCAATATTAATCTCTGAATTTTTATTTTTTTTCGTCTGATGCAGCACTCAGATCATTGTGGACTTACTTTCTGTCGAGAGGAACTTCCTGCTGGTAAAGACTCATCTGATTGGTGGACCAACAGAGCGGATGATCCCTCCCCGGTCGCTGGAACAAGTAGGTGTACCATAATTCTCCTATTTTTTCGTACCCGCTAATTGTTCGAACACCTTAATTAATTGCTGACGATAATTTATTTTCAACTATATATATAAATGTGTTAAGTTTGGATTCCTTGTTATTTTCTAATTGTTTGAACAGGATAGTTTCTCCTGAATTTAAGAAATGTTTGTATTTTAAGCACATAACTTATTTCTCTAATAAACCTGTTGTCGCGTATGGATGAAATATTCCCGCTATGACGTAAATCACTAATTCAATAAATCAATCAATCTAAACACTAATTTATACTGTTGAGTCAATTCAATTGAAATTCAAACATTTCGATATTACTACTGTTTGGCATTAACGTGAAATTGTTCTACAATACATTGTGATATAAAACACTAATTCAATCAATCAATCAACCACAATTATAAAATGTAACAAATTTCTCTTCAGGCCAGGGATGGTATATATCCCTACCCCTTGTTTTCAAGCTTCCCACTTCCTCGTGAATATTCACCAAACTTGGCAGGAAGATCTGCTATGAAACAAGGTACGGTTTAAGGTTAAAAATATAAATGTTTCACCGGGAGCTCGGCATCAATGTTCGCAAAAGTTACCTTTCTGATGTGATATCAATAGAATGTGCTGTCTGTAGCATGACAATGCAGTTATCATCCTTGGTTTGTTAGTACCAGCCGGTGCTCACAGGTTTAGTGCAGCATTCAGCGCCATGGATGTTGTGGGTTTCCTCCTGCCCTAAACTGACAAGCTGTGATATAAGTTAAAGAATCTTGAAAGCAGCTCTAATCTTCAATTTAAAAATGTATTACTGGTACTACTTTAAACACTATGTCAGTACTCTTTATTTGCTTACCTGGCTCGAATGACCTTAAAGTAGAGGCTTTGAACTTTTGACAAGGACATTTTTTCTTTACTTTTGCACAGTATTCTTTCAATTTTCGGTCATTATCAATAGAATCCATAAAATATTTCGTTCTCGCAAAACTTTGCTGAATGCAGAATATGAATTTTTTGTATTAAGTTCAGTATTTTGGGGGTCTGCTAAAAAGGTAATGTTTTTAAGAGCTACATTTAAAATATTTAAAACTACAGTCATATTTTTCAAACATGTATTGTTTATAAATAATTATGATTGATAGTTATATTATATTGGTGGAACCATTAATCAGACGTGTTTTTACTAGCAGGAAGTTCCTCTCCACAGAAAGTAGGTTGATGATCTAAATACTATATGAGACCAAATAAAAGTTAAATCAAGAAATGAGATAACGATCAAAGACAGATATAATATCATTCTCGATCGGAAACAATTACTTTGTGTGATTTAATCAAGTTGTTCTGTAGGTCATCAGTTATTCCCCATGTCATTCACATATCCTTCTTAGACTGCATCCACTGGTATTATTTTAGAATGAACCGTTCAGGAATGTTTTGTTTGTCAAGTATTAGCATGATGTCTGTACTATTATTGGCTGCACTTTCAGCATTAGAACCGACAGCCAACAGTGGAGGTTTGTGAAGGAGTGACCCGATTTGATTGTGTGGGACAAAAAATAATCACATTTTAATTTGACTTGGTTATTTTTCACCTCAATGAATTTGAAGATGCATGTGAAAACCCTAGCACTTGTTGATTTTATTGTCATGACACACACACTGATCCAGATCAAATTTGAGTTTTATGTAATAATTGTGTCACATGAGGTTTTGGTAACCGAATAGTTGAGACTGGATTGTTCGGATCCAAAGCATGAGGTTAAGTTCACTGCACCGACAAATGTCCTGCACTGCATGAATTTAGCACCATCTTGCACATGATACAGCAGTATCACATATTGTGTAGGTATATACATTTACATCTAAAAAATCTGTATAGGATCATCGATATTGTTATATTCTTTATATATTTTCTCCATAAGTTCTCGTAACATTTTACCCAACATTATTTACGTAAGCACCATGTACATTAATATTTTATTTTTATTTGGAAATCCTTAGTAAATATTTGTACATTTTAAAATATTTCCGCGAATTTTCTTGAATTTTCCGAGAGTGTTTTCTCGAGAGTTGTAATAGATTTCTTATCTGCAGACAATGAGCTGAGCAAGTTCCTGAATGGGAAAGGCGAGCGGAAGATGGCCTGGGTGGAGAAAGGAAGGAATATCTTTGTCAAACTTCTCACGAATAAACCTGAGCAGGCCAAGGGCAGCCGTGAGTATATACTGTACACCTGGGTATCGTTTCTCGAAGCTCTCATATCCACATATCCAGTGTTTATGGTCTTGCAGTAGATACAAGAGCTTTGAGAAATATACTCTGGCCTGCTCTACATGATAGGAACATACCTAAATCAGGGCACACACCATGTTTTTAGTACAGCAAGAAACAACGTAAACCTTGATTTACGCCCGGACTACAGGTACGACCCTTTTGTGAAACACAGGCCTGGGTCCTAACTTCCTAACTTCCTATATACTTGTATAGTGAGCTGCAACTCTCGTGGTGCTACAATCATTCTGTGGTGTTACAGTGATGCAGCAGTTGTTGGAGCAGATAGTCCAGACACTTTCCAATCTACCTGAAGAGGCCATCTTCCCTCTACCTCTACTGGAGTTCTCAGGTACGTACTGGAGTAGGAAGCAGAACAGTTGTAGAAAGCAATCAGCTCACCTCGGACTACTTCCACTTTGCTCCATGATATCCCCTCGGCACTCGCAGGAGCAGTAATTTTACCTAAATTCCAGGGAAATGGTGATTAAGTCGTCACCAGCCTTATCACTCATCACATAGAGCTGAAGGCCTATTTTTCACTTTGTAATTCATGACATTTTATCGTTCGAAAATGATAAATTACAGATAGGAATTAATTTTAAAATGTTTATATGCATAATGTAATTAGAAACCATAATATAGTCATGATTTTCTTTGTATATTATCGTCGCAAATGGGTGAAAGATTCCCGCAGCGACGGTAAACTCCATAATCACTCACTCACTTCGTATATTACCAAGCGACTATGGGAAATGGGGTTAATGATATTTCAACTACTTCCTGATAATTAGGCAACAGGAAATGACTGCCGATTTATAGTTTACTAAAATATACTCTATTATCTAATCAAGACGTGCACTAATCTAATCAGTTATTGGAAATATGGATAATAGTCCCCACATTGTCCATTTAGACCAGCTAGGGTGTCACATGACTATCACGTGACATATGTAGTTATAACATGGCAGCGACTGTGGGATTGCTGAGTGTGGTTATGAAACATTTTCTGAATGTTGCTTCATGCACAACTCTGGGATTTGTGAACTTTTTTTTAGTTGAGTATGAAATCGTACTCAGAAAAGTTTTGTAACCTCAGGACCAGATCCAAAGGTCCCGAGTTCAAAACCATCTCCAGGGGGGTGACATCAATGCGGGGGTTACCTTTCCAACATAATGATGATAGGATGCGCTGTGTGTACAGTACATAGTTGCCATCCTTGCTTCATCAGTGCCAACAGGTGCTTGCAGGTTTACTGCAACATTCAATGCTACAGGTGTTGCAGATTTCCGTAAACTTTCATCAATGATATCAGTGAAATAATCTTGAGAGTAGCTATAAACCCCAATTGAAGCAATAAAAATATATATATATATTTGTGGGATTCTGAATGTTACAATTGATACCTACTCATTACAACTGAAGAATCGTTTTACATGGTACATTAAATTGTCTCCCTTTATCCAGTTGCACATGACATTATCTCCCTTTATCTAGCAGGTGACAGTGGAGTGAAGAAGTTTGTACTATCTCCCTTGCAACTGCTTGGCATCAAGACAGTTGTCAGGTGAGATCTTTGTCTAAAGGCCTGTCTACTTATTTCACTGTCGACTGACAAATAACATTAAATAGTGTAGATATAGAGCACTGTTAAATAAGTTTTCAAAGTTTGATAAATTTTCATTGCATTCAACCAGTGAAAATGTTCGTCTGTTAGTATTCATGCACAAAATGCTGAGAATAATAAAGCAAATTAGGGAAGCTGAAAGTTTAATAGATCCCTATGAAAATAGACCAACAATATCTAGTTATTTTATATGAGGTGCTAGCCAATGTTTATGCCGTCTAACCTCATGTAGTCCTTGTATGCACAAGTCATGATGGTGCTTGTACAAGTCATGATGGTGATTGTACAAGTCATGATGGTTGTAGGTATGGGATGCATCTGAAGGCTGTCAACTCGTCCTCGGATGCCACGGACAGCTTGACACAACTGCTCAAGCAGACCGGATTGTTCCTCAAACACCAGCAGAAGATTGTCAGGTCCAGTCTGCGTATCCTTGAAACATGTCGGCAAGATAGATTTGTTGTAGCAGCATCACTCTGATTTATTTGTCCAAGGGTCGATCTATTTGCACTGGATGTGGCTCGGGGGACCCCAGGCTTGTTTTATGCTGAAATCACAATTATCTGTTGCCATGCTGGGGAGATATGTGTTTATATAAAAACATGTGTTCCCCCGCTCTTACTTATATTACAATGCGGCCACATTCAGGTGGTGGCTGTTATTACAATCACCACTATCTGCACCAAAAGAAACCCAGACCATTTCCACATTTATATTGCACCAAATCCACGCTCGAACTCATAACACTACATCATTACCACAGTCAATGAATCAGTGTGCTCTCATTTTCCTTCTCAACTCCCTGGGAAGTATACAACCCAAGCTACCTCTAAAGGCGCTAGGAGGTTTATCATTTACATGTCCATATCATCCTTCTGGGTACCCATTCTCTGCTGGGTGAGTTCCCGCTGTGACTTAAAACAAAAAGATTCACTGTGTTTGGTGAGGCTGTGTCGTTGTCTTCCCTAACGCTGGTATCAGGCTATCTGAGTGGTGGCTACCCGGGCTTCGACTGGTTTGCTGCCACAGTGTTTCTGATTTTCCATGGGAACATGGAGAGAGCCTGGAAGTTCCTGTACACATTCTCATCCCTTGGAGTGTCTGGGTACCTCTGGATGCCCCGCCTTCATGCCTCGGTAAGTCCGCAGCGTCCTGCATAGTTCTCGTCAAAGATGAGGGAGGCAACTCCATTTCAGTTTATTTTCATATTTTATTTTACTTTTGTATAAAAACTATGAACAGAATAGGAAAATATTGAAAACCAGAGGGACATGTGGAAAATGTAGCTTGTTGCCTAATATACTTGGTAGACTACATCAAATGTACATTCTTTCAGGTAAAAAGTTTGACCGTGAAATATGTCAACAAACCATGATTGTATGCCTTATAAATAACGCTGTCATTAGAATTATCTCATGATGCACTTTGAAATGTATATAGTATCCTGCTTTGCCATTTCATCCTACTGGTTACCAATATCCCATTTTGACATCACATCCTACCGGGTACCCACATACTGCTCTCCCTGTCCTCCAGGTGCACCAGCCTACGTCGCTGATGATGAGCGGCATCCCGCCTGTGTTCTCCAGTACTGCCCACAACGTGGAGTTCATCCTCCAGATGGAGCTGCCGCTCGCCGCGTCAGCCTTCAAGATGTCTGGATTCACCCCAGCCCAGGTCATTCTTACCTTGATGCTCAAACTATTAGAAAAAGTCCATCATTTAAAGTTATTAGTATTTGTACTTTTAGGGAAAGACTCAATGTGTTGTTTTGTAAAAATGAAAATTATAGACATTTTTCAACAATTGGGAAATGGCTTTAAACCCCAATAATTTTTTTAAATTAAAATAACAAATTGGAAGAAAAGTTTTTAAAACTTTTCTTCAATTTATTTGTATGTACATTATTATTATTTTCTTTTCTTTTTTCTTTTCTTTTCGAAGAAAAGTTTGAATAATTAGATTATTTCAAGTTTTAAACTGGTAGTGTTTTAACCCCCAATAAAAAATTAAAAAATAACAAATTGAAAGAAAAGTTTGAATAATTTAAAATTATTAAAACTTTTCTTAAATTTTTTGTTTGTTTTTGTTTTTTATTTGTATTGTTGTTTTGTTTTGTTTTGTGTATTTGTTTTGTGTTGTTTTGTGGGTTTTTTCAAAGAAAAACTTTTCTTCAATTTATTTGTATGTACATTTTTATTATTTTCTTTTCTTTTTTCTTTTCTTTTCGAAGAAAAGTTTGAATAATCAGAATATTTCAAGTTTTAAACTGGTAGTGTTTTAAACCCCAATAAAAAAATTTAAAAAAAATAAAATTGAAAGAAAAGTTTGAATAATTTAAAATTATTCGAACTTTTTTTTATTTTAAAAATTTTTATTTTATTTGTGTTGTTTTGTTTTGTGGTTTTTTTAAAGAAAAGTTTGAATAATCAGAATATTTCAAGTTTTAAACTGGTAGTGTCCCCCCATTTAAAAAGACAGACTATTAGTTGAACTTGAGCAAGCAATTGGATTTGGGTCCAATGCTTCACAAAATTAGCTCGACATGATGAGAGTACACTGGACATGATGATGTACGACATTACATGTTATTACTGACATTTATTGTGATAGGCAGCAGACAGATTCTTAAAAATTGATTACACAATTCTCAATGTGTTGAGGTCAACTTCTGTTCTAAAGCTTCTGTTATATCCCTGTCAGATATGTGTGCACTGGTTAAAACAGTGTTTCTGGAACTACTTGGACTGGGGCGACATCTGCCACTATGTGTGCACGTGCATCGTGCTGGGTGCTGACTATCAGGTGTACACCTGCGTGGCACTCCTCCGCCATCTGGAGCAGCACATCCTACAGCACATGCAGACACAGGACCTCATCATCTTCCTCAAGGTAGGTACGACACTACAGGGTAGGTACAACACTACAAGGTAGGTACAACACTACAGGGTAAGTACAACACTACAGGGTAAGTACAACACTACAGAGTAGGTACAACACTACAGGGTAGGTACAACACTAGCAGGCATGCATGATCTCATCATATTCCTCGAGGCAGGTACCACACTAACTGACACAAAGTCTCATAAAGCACAATTTAGTAGGTACAACACTATAGCAGATATAGGACATCATCATTTTCCTGAAGATTCAGCTGTGAACACTTGATAAATCAGTTCAATTTCATGACAAAATAGTATTGGTAGCAAAGGTAAGCTCACAGCTTATTTTCTGGTTAACACCAAACACACAGAGGTTTGGAGCAATGTTCGCTGTTTACATAATAAATTCAGTCAAGCTTTTCATCGACATTTGATATTTCAGGAGGAGCCCATTTCTGGTTTCAAAATGGCCGACAACATCCGTTACATGCAAGAACTGGAGAAGAAATATCGCAAGATTGTGTTGGCAGACATGACAAACATTACCAAACCTTGACAAACATTGTCAAACCTTGATTGACATGACAAATTATCAAATCTTGACCGATGTGACAAACATTGTCAACTCTTGACAGATGTGACAAACATTGCCAAGGCTTAACTGACATGACAAACATTATCAAACCTCGACTGACGTCAGCTGCTCATGTAATATCTGTGTTGTCATCTTCACGCATACCGTTATATTCGATATTAAGCTTCAAATAGCCATAGAATGTTATAGTCATAATTTATTTGCTGTATGAAAATATCTTGTGATTATTAGCGCTTCTAATATTTGAACAAAGATGTACTATACAAGACCTGCCCCCCCTCAAAATTTAGTTTTACATATTTTAAAATTACTTTATTTAACAATACTAGAGATACCTATGCCCAACTCCACCTTCAAATTAAAAAAAATAAATAATAAAGTACACTGTATTATTAAAATGAATTGGGTTTGATTACTGGATGAAACTGGATGTCCCGATTTATTGCGAGTACCATATCAATCATTTCTTAATATGAGCATACAATCAGATTATGTCATCATAATTTCATGTCCTGCGATACTACAGCAATTCTACAGAATATATGCAAAGTTTGTCTCATTGCTGCTGATTAAATATTTATTTGCCGATTTACTCACATATCGTAGTACTCATATTAATTCACATGTGCTAGACATATCAGCTCTTGTTATAGAACCATGTTAGTGCTGTAGTAACATAGTAACATCTGTGATCTGTATTTGTCCGTCCTTATACATTCCATGTGTCCATTTTGACACAAATAAATGTATTGATATTAAGTCTTGTCATTCCATTTTATTTGTGTTCATTGCAATATGAGGCACCTTCCCTGGGTGGGCTCCACCACTGTGGTATGTGGTAGTCTAGGGGTAGTGAGTCTGCCTCGTACCGATAATGCAGGTCAGGTGTCGAGCCTAGCTCATGCCATCATGTATGAAAATACTTGGATCCACATTGTTTTGGTCCACCCTGCTGTGAATGAGTACCCTGGTAGGGTGAGATGGAACTGACTATTTATTGTTTATTTCTCAGGAAGTTGAGGTGAAATGAGGGTGGGTGGTAGAACAGTTGGACTTCGGAGCCAAGGTTCCAGGTTCAAATCCCGCCCCGGGGGCCCGGCATCAATG
>JAUTBT010007298.1:0-25766 GCA_032361225.1 Lepetodrilus schrolli
GTTTCCTCCTGCCCTAAACTGACAAGTCGTGATATAAGTGAAAGAATCTTGAAAGCGACTTAAAACCCCAATCCCCCTCCCCCCCCCAAAAGGAAGTTGACTGTTTGAGATTTGATATAATTCTAGGTTTGTCAGTGTTTGACCCAAATTGACTCAAGTGTACAAGCACATGTTATATATTGACCTATGTTGTAATCTCTACTAACGGTGCACAAATTCAGATGGTTGGTGCTGTTGACTTACTCAAGCTATGACCTGCTTTGATATTCAAATTTGGAAACTAATTTGCATGACAAATGAAATTCTACAAATCTACTATCAGGTCACAGATGTATCAGGTCACCCATGTAGAATTTTAAAATTTGTTCATCAGAGGTTGCAAGCACAAAACATGAAATACATGCTATCTGGTACAGCGTGCATTAATGGAAACAAGTTGGGAGAGTTATCACTCTTAGTAGAGCATGGGTACACATAGAACAGGCCCCGAGATTACGAAACGTTTAGTTACTGGCATATTTTCTTTCAATACTTTCACAAATTTCGCTTGAAAACAATATGTCCATCATCCTGTCAGGTTCTACGTGCTCTGGTCCAGGTTCGACTCCGACCAACCAGTCTCACGACATCCCGCTGCAAAACCTGGGCAACCGTGGCAGTCTGATCTCCACCGCCAGCACCACCAGTAAACCCAGTGCTCTGGCCTCCCTGGCCAACCTCATCGGGGACACTGCCGCCAACAAGGATCCAGCCCTCCACAGGATCAGGGTCGGTGCTGCACGCATATTTTGTGTATTTGGATTTTTGTTTTCTTAACCTTTTTTTTTTTTTTAAACTTTATTTATTTTAGTTTGGCTGTTTTTATTTTATTTTTATTTTTAAATTGTTTTACTTTTTCAGCTCGTTAATTTCATTTTCATTTTTGGTTTTGTTTTTGTTTTTGTTTTCGTTTTATTATCGTTTTCGTTTTATTTTCGTTTTCGTTTAATTAATTGTTGCCAGAATATGACTGGATTTCTGGCCCTGAGGTGACAGAACCTTTTTTGAGTACAAATTCATGTTCACAAATTCCTATACAAAATTTGATCTTGAGCATTAAAGTTTGGGGTCCAGGACCGAGTCTGGCAAGTCTCCCGTGTAGTGTTGGATGATATTCGAAGTAAAATGGTCTTCTTGCTGCATTCCTTGCATAGGTCCACCCCATTACCTCATTTCCTCACTTCAAAACACTCATTCACTCACTCATTTTTTTCTGCTGGCTCACTCATTCACTCTCCAACCTACTCATTTACCATGTGACATTTCAGATCTGTGATACTGGGCACGTGCTGGACACAATCAACTTAGGAAGGAGGATCGACGTCCAATGGCCGAACGAGGAATGGCGGCAGAGGGGCGGGAAGAATTCCTGGAACGGCTGGACCCCCTGCAAGGGCATGGAGGGGTCCGTGGTCCATCGGTGGGTCCCAGGTCATCGTGACCCTAGTAGACGCTCCCACGTGGACAAGACAATACTCCTAGTGCAAGTGGGTGAACGCTTTGTGCCTATAGCTGAAAACGGAATCACTGACTTGGGCGCGGAAGTTTGACAGAAGAGGGAGTAAATATATTATTAAGATATCCTGTGATACTTCAACTACGATTGGTCGCAGAGAGAGATGAAAGAGAGAGCGAGAGAATGCTCAAGCTTCTTGTTTGGATTTCATGTGTGATGATGTGAAAGGTAATGGACCAAAGAAAACAGCCTCTGTCACAAGAGTAGATGAATGGAAAAAATGATCGAATAAGAGTATTTATGATAGATATCTGTTACTTTGAAAAGATGCGACTGTCGGAGGAACTAAAATGCTAATATATTAATTGAGAATCGTGAGTGAATTATTTCGACAATCAACCAAAACATACAATTTGTTGCAATGCTCTTCAACTCTTCGCCATCTACTGTATGGGTCAGAATTAAGCCTTCAAGGACATACCACAAGTACGTACAGAAACACAATTAAGCATGTGCTTTTCCTGCATTTAGTATGTATAAATAAGGAATGTATTAAATTCTTCTTAAAGGAGATAATTTGATATGCTTCAGACAGTAATGCATCAATATTGATCCTTTGAATAATTATGCTGTATGAAACAAGGCTTTAGTGCTTTGTCAAGACTGCAAGTCGGCTTGATATGTATATTTATTCTCTGTGTGTGTGTGTGTGTGTGTGTGGTGTGTGTATGTACATATGTAAGATTGTTTGTCAGATGGGATATGAAGAGTGGGAGGGAGGAGGGTATTTGTGTTTACAAGTAGTTCATTGCCTACCCACCAGTAACATGTCTAAACTGGTTCCACCATTATGGTACTCTTTATAGCTTCTTAATAGCAGCATCCCAGTCTATAAATAAAGCAAATTTATCCCATTCACCTCATACATACCGTAAATCCAATATATATATATACATAATAAAATTGCCTTAGAATCTACACATGTGGCTTTACATCATGACAGGGGAAATTGTGCAGTCATTCCATTGTTGAAGATATAATTTCTTGGGCCTTATTCATATTATATACATATATAGTGTTGAAAAATGAAACTCACCATCAGTGTAACATATTATGTTGGACGAAACTCTGCCTTTTAATCCTGTGTTAACATATTGAATTGGTCGTCATAGGAAATTGTGGTGTGTGGGCACGTGTGTGTGTGTGTGTGTGTGTGTGTGCGTGTGCATGCGTGTACGTTTGCGTGCATACTTAAAACATGCTATACGTATATAGACGAATTAATGCAGCATTTTTGAATGAATGCTAAGTTATTCCACAACCTGCATTCTGTGATTCACTCGACGTGTCATTGCTTTATGATTGTTGTTCATAAACATTTCCAATGAATCCAACCTCACTAAGTATCATTTATACTTTATTTTTAGAACTTCATGTTAAACAAATTATTTTTTTATTTTAACATTTGTGTAAATGCCGTCATTGGTAGGTATGTGATAGATGATCACTAGTCAGATATATGTTGATTAGAACACAATTATGTTATAATTATTAACAGTATCGGCCCTTTCTGAGGTCATTATGTATACATGTATTCATTATATCATGTATATATTCTTGAGTCTTTTAGATTGAGACATCAACAATATTTCTTTTTATCATTGTTAAAAATGTTCTACACATGTACTGTGGAGCTGATCTTTCATTCTGTATAAACAAATGCATATTAGGTTTATTTTTCTTTAAAATGAGATGTGATGTTTATCACTTTTAAAAGTTTAAATTAAAACTATTTAATATACTGTTATGCCACACTTGTTCATATATATTACTTTGACATTGTCTAAGAGCTGATTTGACTGCTTCTTCCAACATTAGGAGTTGTCATAAAGTAGTACTGTACAAAACTGTTTAAGGTTTCATACTTTTGCCAAGAAAATAAAAAAACAAGTATTTTCACCTCAGAAGCATACTATGGCCAAAGAACCATTTCATTGAGCAGTACCAAATATCTTGTCAGTGTTTCTTTAATTTGAAGCCACTAGTCGTGGTCACATGGAATATATGCAGTAGTATGACCTCCATGGCAGCCATCTTGAAAATGCTGATTTTTCCCTTGTTACAAGGATAAATAAATATTTGTACGATAAATCACTCTATTTTACACTGTTCTACTTTCAAGACCATGACATTACTTTGCGAAGGAAAAAAAGTATGTATTTTGTTCAAAGTAGGGATATGTTTAACCTTTAAGATTTAATAATACCGGGGTACATGCATTTTACTAGTATTCACTTTCGGATCACTTCCCAGTGTGATGCCATTAACCATCTCACTGCTTGATTCAGCACAGGTACTGCTCTTTAGGGCATCTCCAGTTGCTTCCAGCATGGAGATTGTTAATCCTAAGATGAAAATGTTGCACATAGATGAAAGATTCTCGCTGCGACGTAACGTAAGAACTCACTCAGGAAGATGAAAAATTACATGTGGTGCTAGTAAATATTGGGGCAAATACTTTATCTTACTTTTGAAAAATTATGTAGTGGCCTTGATCTTGATGTTTTGGACATTTTCTTCCATGGCGACTTGTACAGCATTAAGTCGCATAGATTTGCTCACAACTGTACAACTTGCACTATCATGGCCATTGTCTTAAAGGTGTATTGAGCCATTGACAGCAATTTTTCCAATTTGGAAATCAGTGACTCAATTTTTCTACCGTATACCAGGAAATGTTCATGGAATGGTATTTTTTGTGGTATTAGAGGTTATATACATAGTAGCCTCAAAAACGTTATATCAACAAAACTTATCCTACCCCGTAAGGTTCAGCCAGTAAGACAACTGAGAACTACCACCATTTGCTAGTGTATGCGAGTGTAAATAAAATAACTGCAATATATTTTGGTGAAAACTTTCATATCTGGATATAGCATTCACAGTTGTGTGAGAGTACTATTTTACAAGTGGTATAAGAATCAGAAAACTGTTACAATGTTAATAAATAAAAATCCAGGAACTATAAAACGCACTAAGACAATAACTGAGACACCTGTGAACACTTGCAAATTGCATTCATCTGGACATTAAATAGGGAGACGAAGGGTAAAGGAGCATGCTAATTAATGTCGTTAACATTATGACGCAACACACTTCGATATATAAACATTAATAAACGGATTAAGCTATTAATGCAATTACACTTGACACACTTGATTACGTTTGACTACCAACAAATATATTTAGTCATGACTGAATTAAGTATATTTTAAATTAGCAATGCATCACAATAACTAGAGAGTCGTTATGATGAACACTCTAAATTTATATACCGTGTGCGATATCAAGGTAGCAATTTATCCTAACTTAATTCGTATATATCTCGATATAGGTTTAAAGTTTTAATGCAGTTTTATTTTTAATTAAACCAGGCACCTTCGAAAACAAACCTTGAAACCACGAAAATCCAAACCACAGAAATTTTGAGGTATACGGTATACTGTACCTTGCACATTGCTCAATTTCATGATTTATGAAGGACCAGTCGCCCACCAACTAAAGACATGGCTGTCTTGTGTCGCTATCCCATCCTCTGATACACATGTCCATTGCCTTCTGTTTGCGACGAATGCATGAAAGCATAGGGCATGATTCTCTGAGGATAGTTACGTTCTCTGTACCAGTATACAGTACGTGATTGTTGATCTCTTGTTTATTGATCGTCACGTATGGGTGCAAGATTCATGCTGCAATGTAAAATGGTAACTCGCCCACTGTGGATTCTTGTTGCTTGCAACTTACAGATTTCAGTCTAGTGATGCGAGGCCTCATGATAATCAATTCTGATTTATTTAATCTCAGGTTGGTATTTTAATTTATATCTGAAGATATTTCACACGTGAAGAGCCACCCGATAGTTTGAACTTTCTATTTAAACCTTTTTTTTTTTTATGTTCACGTTTGAATTATTTGACATTTATTTAAGAACTGTTGATATGATTTAAGAATATTCTATTCACAAACAAAAATGTTAATAATTGGTAATCAAGCTAGAAATTTATTTGAATACTGTTGCTATGCAACATTTCCTTAAGATGATTGTCTTGTAGATGTCAACCCTGGGGTGTAAGCTTTACCACAGATCTGGATCGAGTAGAAGCTGATTGTATAGTTCTATACTGAACCCAGACATCTGGTCAATGAATACAAGGTGCTGCAAGACGAAGATTTGATTTACTACCAACATAGACACTTACAAATATCTGTATGTCTAATGTCGCACTTGAAGATGCATCATTGGCACTGTTACAATTAATGCTCAGGCATATAACCATATCATTGGTAGTTTATTACCATTTTTGTAAATAGTTCCATCTGCAATTAAATACAATTGGCCTTGTAAGGAATACCACTATTTCAATACATTTGGCCTTGTCAGTAATACCACTATTAAATACAATTATCCTTGCCGGGAATACCACTATTAAATACTACTGGCCTTGTCAGGAATATTGTTGAAAGGTTGGCATCATTTCTTGAATTCATTTATTGTTTACAAATATAGCTCTCGGGAGGGCGCTGGCTAATTATCTAGAGTTTCGTTTCTGTAAATTAAAAATAAGTTGAGATAATAAATATTAATGGAAAGATGATTTGCTTGACTTTTTTGCTATACATATGCAAATTAAATTTGTTTAAATAATTACTGACTGAACATGTAAATACATGACTTTTGTTATGTTGCAACCATGTCGAGTGATTGTCTTAAATGTATTTCTTACTTTCAAAAAGCATTTCATACAATAAACACGTAGACCAGAAGTGTTACTCAGAAATTTTGTTTTCAAACTAAATATTTACTATGCAAACAAAATAGGGATTATCATGGTTGGTTACAGTTACTTGTTACTATAAAGTGCTTGTTATCAACAATATATTGAGACTGAAGTAGCCTATTGATGATGTCTGGTTTGATCATTAAATTATGTACTTTATTATCCATTGTATGAAGTGAGCCCCCTGGGCTTATACCCCACGATATATGGTAATGTATGGAACATTGACCTTTTAATGAATTAACTCATTATCTCATTGCTTGCTCTTAACACTGTCCATGGATTGAAAGAGTTCCATTCAGGAACAAATATCAGTGTCTTTTTAATTTTACATTATATTACTTGTAATCAAAAGTTCACATTTGTGAAAAATACCAAAAACATCACATCATTATCAATTTGATGCAAATATCTGTATATTTGTTTTCCTCTCCTTGGTTATAACATGTACTTAAAATCTGTCTCATGTTTGTGTTTTATGTATGTTGTACAAGTACAAGAGCGATATATGTGCAAGAATGGTATCATTAATGTTTATATACTGCTCACATGGCCTGTCTCTTGGGTATCATCAATAGCCGATTTCTATCCTGGAATAGATTTATCATTTGTTGATGTACACTAATTAAGTTTTCTTTATAAGTAATATTATATCAAGACACCTTTGATAGAATAAAAAGCCTGGCTAACATGCTTCAGTTCGAGCAAATTTATATTGTTAAGAAATATTACCCCAGTCAGTGGATCAGTGTGCATGCTTCTTAATTCCATGTGGGCTATACAACCCAAGGTGCTGTTTTACAAATTTCAATGAATAGCTTCTTGTTGAATCATTAAATACGTTGAAGGCAATTTTAATTAGAATTTGAAGTAGCAAATTAGTCGGTAAATTTTTTGTTTTGAAAAAAAACTATGTCTCTAATGTTTGACAATGACTACATGTTGGTAATGGTGTAATTCATTTGTACCCTTGCCAAGACTTACATCATGAAATTGTCAGTATGCTATCATTCCATTTGTCTAGCATTATTGACATGGCTGGGGACAAGGTCAACTTGACAAGTGCTGTTTATGATATCTGAGAGATAGCACTATAACCCCAGGCTCAAAGTACATATCAGTGTCAGTAAATCAAGATCATAAAAGTACATGGTCTATATAAATTGTCTAATTGCAACTATTTATCAGTCAAGTGAGGTCTATTCCAACCAATCAACAACCAATTCTTCTAGGGTGTGCGTTAAAAGACTGATTAAAATAACCTGATTATTTAGTATCCTATTTTTAAAGGTGCTGTCAATCTGAAAATGAAAATGGAAGCAATATTACCTCTTTTTTTTTACACTTTCCCTCCTGGAGTTGTACAGGTATTCCATATAACAGTGATATCTTTACCTCCAGCAGGAACAGGGTTAAATTTAATGTAATGCAATTAAACCACAATATTTTGGTTTATTAAATTCTTAATTACAATTTCAGAATTTATCTTGCAGATTTCACCAGATTTTTCATGTGCATAATGATCGATAGTTTTAGATTTTATACCTCAGATTGTGTGTGTATATAAGTTATTTGGATATACAAATGTAGATATTCTGGTGTACATGACCACTTGGTAGGTGGCTGCATAAATAAATGTCAAATATAAACCATAAACCATGTTGTTATCTATTCCATACACCGTGCGAGCACCTCCATAGCATAGTCGTTAAGGACTAGACACAACACATGAATTGCCAAACAGATTTTCCAGAAATAGGTTTTTATATCATTGCATGCAGACTGGATGTGAACCAACACAAAATGAACGACATAGTGTCATTTATACGTATTTGTGCTATTAACCATCTCCCTGCTGGATTAGGCACAGGTGAAGCCCTTTAGGGCATCTCCGGTTGCCTTCAGCATGGAGAGAGTTAAACGTTTGTTCACGTCACCATTATTTTGCGTAGTGTCTAGCCCATTACCCTCCCAACACCAAAATCTAGGGTGCATTGTAGATGGCATACAGCGATGTACTTTGGCAAAGGTCTTACTAGTTTTCATACACTTTAAATCTCTTTAACACTTGGAGGAGACACTAGTTGTTCAAGATTTACAGCTTGCCCAAATGCTAAGCTGCATTCAGCCGACAATACACACCAATATGTATATGTACGACTATGTGAGCCAGCAATCCGTAGTGATATGTATGCATACATTTCAATACAGGTTTGGACCGCATATTTTGTATGAAAACCCGAAGCATGAAGTGAGAGTGATTATGGAGTTTAACGTCGCTGCGGAAATCTTTCACCCATTTGAGATGAAAGCATGAAGTGAATGGATGATGCATGTGCAAACCGATTTTCTGCTATTTTCCAACTAACCTGTTCAGTGAACTACTACATACAGCAGGGAGATGGTTGTAGTAAATATCAATATTAAATATCAATTTAAAACATGTTGACTTACTGTGATAATAACCTGTTATAAATCTTGTATTTTTGTCTTGAACATTGCAAAATTTTAACAAATTAAATGAGATTCATAGAAGAAGTATAATACAGACTTATTCATGTTACAACTGCAAATGGCTTACCTAGAAATGCACATGCCTGCATGCACATTGTGATGGGGACCGTATCAAAATTGTATGTGTCATCACTGGAGTCTTGTTGTTCAGATGGATAATGATTAGATCAAACTTACTATTGTGGACACCATCGCTTTGGGAATGGTAGTCGACTATCCTCAAAGCAATTTAATACTGTATTCATTTTAATTGTTTTAATTATACACTTTCTCGCTTAAATTAGGGGCGGGTGGTAGAATGTTAGACTTCGGTGCCAAAGGTTCCAAGTTCAAATCCCGCCCCAGACATATTTATGTCAGTGCAATGTTTCAAGCTCCATCGTATGTTTTAGTTTCCAATATGCCTCAGTTTTCATTGTGCAAACCAGCAGAATTGGCATTTCTGTGCAACTATTTCCTCGTCCAAATCGTCCATCTCAAATTATACCAAACCAATACATCAATATTCAAACAAAATCTTTATTGGCCAAATATGTCAATGTACAATGCAAAATCTCCCATATTTATTTGCATTGCTGGGTTTGATCAATGAAGCAAAGGAGAAATATATACCTATGTATCATCAGTCATTCTCCAATACTCTCTAGCTCTAACAGTCAGACAAAACAGAAAATAGTTTTTAAGAGTCTTCAAATCACTGATTTTTAAAAGTGTTTATCCAGAAATACATCATATATATATTCGATTTTTACAATATGATACAGATTCACACAACATGGCATAATACAATATACATTCTTGAGGAACCATCAGCTGCCATGTTTAATCATTCTCGATACATGCTTTTATTTGCCCAAAATAGGTCAATGTTAATATCCACCCACTCTAAACATGGCTGGGGTTTTGCAAATGGTTAAAATGTTTGCATGTAAAGAAGCTCGCTTCACATGAAATGTTGATACATAACAAACTGTTGATCCTGGGTGAGGAATTCATTTTCAATCACTACAAACCAATGGGTACGAGCTGTTGGAAAGTGCGTCAAATGTTAAACTGGGTGCATTCTGACGACAGCCTTGTTTAATTTCCAAGGTCAACTTGTTACTCATGCCATGATTGTAAAATGTGTTCCAGGAAAAATTACCACAAAATAATGAAATTATTTCATAAATAATATTAAATGATACAAGGTCTTTTATCACTTTGAATTAATACCCAGATTCTTATAGTAAGCAAGCAAATGCGTCTTTCCGAGGGATATTTCAAATATACTTTGGAAGTAAAAGCATTGAAGAACAAAACAAATCGCTTACACTGTTTAGCACAAGCATATCCCCTCATCTATAGTCTGAGAATAAAAATGAAATTACCGTTTCTAGATTTTGAATTTCTCGACTTCAGCAAACATGATATCTCGATATAAAAGTGTTCATACTAGCATTTCCTGGATCTCTCAAGAATATATTTCTGCAACTTGTAGGCTGCAAATGCTTGCCGTTTTAGTAGTAACTTCATCATACAAGATGAACAACAGATATAGAAGAAAGAAATAAGAAAGAAAAGCATGTAATCTAAAATGTGTATTTGTCCTCTTATAGACAAAGCAAGAGATGAAGACAAGAACCATTTACTAGTATATCATAATCATTACAAAAAAAAAGAGAAACAGATTGTATCAATGCATTATATTTTTTGACCAGTTAGTTTGTGATTTACAACATGAATTAAATAAATGGTTATTTTCATAGCAAACACGAGGCCTTGTTATTGCATGTCATAGAAACATAGGAACAATACATTTAATTACGAGTTGAATTTCATTCTCATTAGATGAGAAACATTCATAAATTTACTAAGAAAACAAAGAAACATACGCGAGAAAATAAGAAATGAACAAAAAAAAGTTGCTAATATCAAATGTAAATGGTAAACCAATTTTGATAGTTGTAGGTCTTAATGGTGTAAATATTAACTGGCTGGTTGTCTGTTTTGGTTAAAATGGCAATAACCATGCTTCTATTTATCTACATTCATCACAATTTCTTGTTTCCTAAACAGGCGCTTATCCTCAATTGAATACCAATTGGTTGTATCGTAAACTGAGCGCCCAAGGCTCGTTGATAATCAGATGATCATTACAATAGTGAGTGAACTATTGTTTTACGTCACAGCAGGAACCTTTCACCCATATGCGACGAGATTGTTACAATAACATTGTATGATGATGAGAGTTCACGTCTTTCAAAACTATTGCCCCAGTATACCGTTTCACTTCAAGTCATGTCATACCAGTAAGTACATTGTACATCATACGACATGAAATTTGACTCACTTTGGCCTTGCAATTCTATTGGCCGACCTATTGACTTTACACCGCTGCACCACACACATTCAAGCGGATTCAGCCAATACACAGCACACTTAAATTACATTCGCAAAAAAAAAAAAAAAAGGATACGACAGGAGTATCTACTGAATATCAATGCTTTCCTCTGTGAAGCTTCGTTTGCCCTTGTTGAAGGTCATGCAAATCAAGTCTATTTCACTCGGGATACTATTGTTGTTATTTAGTAGAATATCGTGTAATATTCGACAAGTAGTGGTAGTGAATGGTTCCGTGGTTATGATCCGATGGAAGATGATGATATTATCATGACTTCTGTCATAAATTACGATATAAATTATCCGTCTTAAGACATTCAGAGAAAATGGCTGACAGGAACAAGTAAAATGGAGGAAGAAAAATACATAAAATAATAATTAAGTGGGGAAGTATATGACAAAACTTTAAATGAAATGGCCAAAAATAGTATTTCATTATTGCATCACTGGTATATTGTTAATACAAGAATTGGAGTCGTTATGCGTTACATCACAAACAAGCATAATTGCAATTGGGAACATACTTGTGCTCTTAACGGTACGAGATAATGAGTACACTTTGTAGCTAAATAAAAACATATTTCTTCAACATTCATTCTGTTTCCTCAAGTGCAATACCCTAGAGAAATCTGATTACTGAACACTGACAAATTACTTTAATGGGCTAATTATTCAACATAGAAGTTAATTGGAACACTCAAATACAAGGTGAACGTACATATCAACATATGAAAGAACGCTGCGATATTCGTGAATTAACCGAAGCTGCTTAGCCAAAATAAAACACACTGAATACACGGATATCAATGTCAATTCTAGAGACTGATTATTCAATAATTAACATTTAATTAGTGGCATGATGTTTGTGTACAATGTTGTTACACTTCTAATTCACGTTTACTTGGGGATGATGGAAGCATGGAGTTCTAATCCAACTAGTACTTTACATTGACAGTTACCCTGTGTGTGTGTATATATATATTTATATCAAATGTTTTCCTTTAAGAATGCAAAATAAGAACAAAAAATTACAAGACACTAGTAGTCGACACATAATTCCAGATTTCAATTTTTAAACACTTCTATACAATTTATCCAGCAACTTGTGACAAAGATAATCACAATTCTAGTTTACCTGATCCATGACGTCGAATAAAAATAAAAGCACTCTGGATTAGAGTCTGTTTTCCTGTTAAGAGAAATGACAACTTGGTTCTTACATTAATTTCGATTTCTGCTCAGCAATGGCCTACAGGCAAGGATCAGTAGACGAGTGTTAAAGTCAGCTCAGACACGACGGGACAGCTTGTTAACCCTCCCTCTGCCGAGCTATGTCAAAATTCACTGCGTGTCTATGGGGCATCTCCAGTTGCTTCCAGCAGTGAGAGGGTTAAAGATGACAATCTGACAGCAACAAAGGTGGGAGGACATCGATCTTCACTCGCGTACATCAGTACATACTAATATCGGAGCTAAGGACCTTCGCAAGGACCTTCGTCCTGAAACAGCAGGGTATATCGTTAGGGCCGAGTGTTTTATGGAGTCGGGGAAAATCGGGTGCATCTGGTACCAAACGGCATTAACTATAAAGATAACGGTAACCTCAACATTAGCAATAGTATAGTTTATGGCTGAAGTTGGGAGTACGGGTTACTTTAGAGTGACACCGTTCTGTACACGAGAGCCCAGAGACAGAGAGATATAAAGAAAACCATGCTTACAATCTCAACATGATTTATTTTATGCATAAATCAGATTTTCAGATTCCAGTATTGCATAAAACTTTAATGGAAATTCTTTTTGATCCATCATAGTTGAGATTTTCATTTTAATGATGAGCAAGTGATTTGACAAATATTAAAACCATGTAGCCTTTAGAAAGATAATTAATGCTATTAAATACGATAGGTGGTGAACTCATTTTCAATAAGGACATTTGCACAGGTCGAGTGACTCATATAAACATACAGGTACCCCTAGCCGCTACTGATGGGATGAACTGTGCTAGCAAACTCACCATACGACTACCAAGGCCAACCGAGAAAACTTGCTAACATTGGAACATTATCCAAGGCTATGCCTGGGTACTTATAGTTTGCATTGACACCACTATTTGGTAGATTATCTGGTAAATACTTTATAGAATGAAAAATAAAACAAAAAACATTGAATTTCTGATGTTGTACTACATAGCCCAAATAAAATTCAGAATGTTTTGCACCATTAAAAAAAAACTTTTAATATACGATTATCAGCAAATATTTTAAGAAAATATTATTTTGTAGAGTTGAGGTTGGAAATATGGCACAGCGGTGTAAGACCATCGGGTGTGTAAGTGCATCAGCCTCCATGACTATTCCATCTTTCTGACGTCACCCCAATAGATTTGTTGTGTATTTCTTTCTTTAAAGTATTTACCAAGAATATCTACCAAATTTGGGTGTTAATGCAATTCATGCTAAACTATAAAAGGTTAGGTGTTTATAAGAAATCACACAGCCTAGTAGATGCGAATTTGACAAATTACGATATATTGTCATGTCCAAAGGAAAACAGAAATCAGAACATTCTGTCAGTTTACATATTTAATTTTCATTGAGAATGTCCACCTATGAAATGCACATGATCTATACAACATTTGCTACCAGCATATACATATTAATAGAAACAGTTGGTTACCAAACAAAATGTTTCAAAAACAATACTTAAAGTTACTGACACTATTCAAACAGTCTTTCTAGCTTAGTTTTGTACATTTCCACAAGCAATTAAATATTAAACTTGACAAACATTGAAATGCTAAAACATAATTTGAATGGTCATTCAGCAACTGGTGCACAATGGAGCGTGTTAGTTGCACTAGATATTCTAATTACAATTGTTGCTGGAAATATCAGGACAGTCTACTTGTAAATTCAACTGATAAAAATTATATTTGATAAACAGGCTACTTCACGAGTGCTTAATTTCAACATTAATTTCTACCTCAGCTCCATCGTGCAACTGTTCAGCTGTCATGGCTGGTATTGGGTTGCATACCAATGTATCATTCATCATGAACTCAATACCATTGTAACATCATGCACGTTTCTGAAGACACATACAATCATCTTCGAGGATGCTGTTAACTGTTAGTTGTTAAAATATTAGTAACAATGTTATAGTAAGTTATTCTAAAGTCGTAAACACTACTTCACTGTTCACCACTGGAAGATTCCCACTGCCTGATGATGGTTATTTTCAATGTTAATGACCATAGCAGGCGTGGCAACAGACAATTGTGGTTTCGGCAGAAAACGAGCCTGGGCTGCAGGCCCCAAGCCACGTCCAGGGCAAATAAATCGACCCATGGATAAATAAATGAGCGGATTTCCACGGAAATTTGCCATGTCTGCTATAGTGGACCAACAACCAATCCAAGACATTGATAAGAGAAATTGCCACGTATCACTCAAGGTTGTCAACAAGCAATCCCATTAAATATGTGCATCATTACCCATATCTCACAAGCCTGCACTAAAATAGCATTTCCATGACATGCCGTTACAATGATGTTTAATAACTTGTTGTTGACCCATTTGAAAAACTGCCACTGACCCAAGCAAACCAGGACAATGTTTGTACGGTGACATAATACCGTATATTTTAATTGCGAACACCAAACATGACACGATTTAATCAAATTCCACAATAATGGTCAATTAAATCCTAAAGGTATTGTAATTAATTACAATAATACACACCAGTTAATGAAGTGTGATCTCCTTCATCACTTTTGAATCTGTGGAGAAAGAAAAAGTCTTTCATACCATTGGAGCTTGTGCTGTTGTCAACAATACAATATGACACACATCGTAAACAATAAAGAGAGGATGCTTAAAGTTATGATTTTGTTTCTTTGAAAAATATTCTAGAAAAGTGTATTGCTTGCAGTATTGATCAAGTCAATAATTGACCATGGCTTGACAATATTAAGCAAAGGTTCCTAGGCACTAGCCCCCACCGATCCCATTTAATTGTTGAATCCATGCAATTCTTTTATGTAGTATTTACATGGATTACTGGCCCCCCGAGATCACAAAATATTCCGAGTACAATTTCATGCTCAAGCTCAAATTTGATAAAGGTTTTGTTCACAAAAACCTTTAAGTTGAGCAAGAAATCGTACTCGAGAAAGTTTTGTAATCTCAGACTATTCTCTTACTTAAAAATAAAATAAGTTAGATCTACTATCAATTCCTGCAATTAAAAATCGATTCTACAACCCATCAACATTTCTCAGAATGAATCGTCTACAAATAGGAGTCAAAATTGGCTTGACAAAATACAGTTCATAATAATGGGACATAATCATTTACATTTATTTGCAGTTCGAAACCATGCTAAATAACCATTACTGTAAACAAATTGTACAGATATGATGTAACTGAACTAACAGTGTACATTACAATGTAACTGAACTAACAGTGTACATTACACATACAAAGTTGTAAGAATAACCCTTAAAATGTCCGTTACAAAGTCTGGCCTACATTGGCACATGGTAATCCTGGGGCGACAGTGTGGCGAAAGGCAACGCATAGTTACCACGGTGACACCGCAGCGTACAATGGTAACCCATGACACTGCGGCACATGCGTCAGGAATGAATGCACGCACGCACGTGCACCGCACGTGCACACACACACACACGCACACACACACACACACACTCGCTGTACTCTCCAAGAAGCATGTGATAGATAAGCTTTGATTAGTGCAAACAGTTAAAACTTAAATGCAGTCACTCTTCAAACTGGTCTGCTACATAAATAAATTAATTAATTAATTACAAAGCACACATCACTAATTTGAACATGTTAAATGTAATTACTGGAGTGTTAGTACTAATTAAAAACAGCATACATGGTGTTTGTGTATGTGTATATAGACTAGCTACAAGATGTCAGTGATGAAAAGCAATAGTCGCTACAAGGAATCTGATCAACAGTCATCCCGGCTCGGGTAGGGTACAAGCGAGAGGAAGCAGGAAAAGGTCAGTGTAGGTTTGTCTAGACGCGGCTGATTTTACATGCGGCTGTTGCCATACTCACTTCTTGTTCTACGTGTGGTCTCAGTCGGTTGTAAGTACGTTCAATGAATCCTTTCCTGCAAACAAAAACATGCACATTTATCGACATACAGGATTTTAAATGGGACGTGAACGTTGGTAATCTTTGTTTACAAAACAATTATGACACGATCTTCAAGTGAGGTCAATATGGGTGTGTGACATTATTTAAGCAAATGTTGAAAGCCATGTTCGATATTCATTGACAGTCAAAATATTGATGGTCATCCAGAAAATTGCAGAATTTAAATAGACAACTCTAAATTTGAGATTTGCTTTGCCCATCTTGGAGGCAGAATTCCTTCAAATGATTTCATATTGGCCTGTGCAACCATGAAAACAACAATAGCACTCATCTTTTGCAGCTAAGCAACATTATGTCATCTAAATGATACAAGGTCTGAACCTCAAACAAAATGATCAACAGGTGCATTACGTTCATTCACATACATGTATTTATCTAAAGTCTCAAGCTACAATGATTGACCAAAGTGGATCTTTCACGACTGCTGCCATTATGGTGGCCTTTCTAGGGGTGTAAGTGTTCATTTGTGTTTTTAATTAATTTTTTTTAAATTGGGGTTTAGATCCACTTTCAATATTCTTTCACATGTTGTGTTGATTAAATTTTTTAAATATAATTTAATGGCACCCTCTGAATTGGTCTATTGTATTACTAACATACACATGCTTTGTTATCAATGGTCAAATAGATTGCAATAATATTATATACATAAAACTCCACATTGTGTGTAGATAGATGATGTTCGGTCAGGGTGTATGCCATGCCTTTACTATAAGCAGGAAATTATGTAAACCTCGATTTACAGGTATGAAGCTTACATGAAACACAGGCCGGGGAATTAAGTGTTTGCAATGTTTAGCATGGCTTCCTATACCATTATCATCCAAAATTACACTAACATGGGGTCTATTAAAATGTTGGGAAGACCTCCTTTCAATTCTAATTAATACCCTCTTCTAAACATTATCTAGCAACAACATTATGAAATGTTTTTGTGTACAAACTTGTGTTTAGCTTAAGGTATTGTTCATAAATCCCCATATATCCCCAAATTTAAGCGAAAACATTTCGCGTACATTTCATTTTCAACTCAAATGTTGCATGGGGATTTGTTGACAAAACCTTGAGCTGAGCATAAGGGTCAACTCTACATCAGGGGTCAACTCTACATACAAATAGGGTAGAAATTGGACTATGGTTGGAATTGACTAACAACATTTATCTATACAATTATACTAGAGATTTATAGATAAACAGGAAGAGGGGGAATCAGGCTGGGTTTGGATTGATATAATCAAATACTCACCCTTGATTTAATAAACACATTCTCTACCACAGTTTGTCACAAAAATATACAAGTGCAAGGTAACAATATACAGAGTAGGTTAACCCCTCATTCAGCAGGTAACAAACATACATCTGTAAATCAATTAACCCACTATCCTCAACCGGGGGATTTTGAATCCATGAAAATTCCACAATCCAGGAATCCTACACCATGACCATAGACAAAAAAAAAAGTGTGAACATTTCTGGAGGAGATAGTTTCGAATGTAACAAAATTACGAATCGACAAAATGCTACGATCATTATTTCTCACGTGGATAACATCAATGTTGTGTTACTTGGTTGGTAAGAGGTTAAAGACTAAGACACTACCAGAGAAAGCAGCATCGTACAACAACTCATGCACATGGTCTCGGAACAACCATGGACACAGTGGCACCACCACGTGGACAGCGTGGAGACACAGAGCGCGAGAGGAGAACTTACTTCGCCGCCAAGCCACCCCCAGGGGGAAAGCTGTCGTCTAATTCGGTCGCAAGCATGTGCATGATGTATGGGAGGTCTTGATTTTCAGGGGATTCTTTTAAAAGTAACTCTGAAAGCCACAACAAGATCAAATTGTAAGTAAAACAAAAATTAAAACGAAAATTTGAGAAGTAAATGACACATGCGTTGAAAGAAAAAAGAAAATTTTAAAAATCACTCTAGAAAACTAGACAGATTTCAAAGACGGCAACTCAAAATGTGATCAGTAGTGAAAGTCAAATCTCCCACATGCACTCAAAAATTTACGTTTAATGTGCACATCAGCTGCGAAAACTAGTAACACAGACTTCACTGCTAAAATGGTTGCACACAAAGTCTAACAGAAGGTTAAAATAATCTAGGAAGTTCTCTACAAAATGAAATAGGGAAAATTATTAAGTTTGAAATGAAAGTATACACTGTGCACATGTATAAAACATAGATGAGGGATTGGAAATGTGTCAAACAAATACAAATTGTGAAACTTTACGCACAAACATATTAGGAGTTTGCTAATTCAAAACTACTATACTCATCATATGATATTCACGAGTGTCAGAGACATTACAGTAGAACACAGCTAGTCTAGCATACCATCACAAAGCCTCAAACATTAGTATATG
This sequence comes from Lepetodrilus schrolli, assembly GCA_032361225.1. Classification (NCBI taxonomy): domain Eukaryota; kingdom Metazoa; phylum Mollusca; class Gastropoda; order Lepetellida; family Lepetodrilidae; genus Lepetodrilus; species Lepetodrilus schrolli. The sequence continues at coordinate 18,800 of JAUTBT010007298.1, forward strand.
ACCATCTGAACAAAGCATGGACTATGTTTGGCTAGCGACCCCACAGCTACTCCACAAAGCACTCTATTAGTATTACATGCCAAAGTACCTTGTATTTTTGCTTCTAATCTTCGATCTAATTCCATCTCATTTCTCACTGCTGTATCGCATACTTTGGGGCAACCTTCCATAGCTACTATTACGATGCTCATATTGTCTCTGCTTCCCTGAAAGGCAATGGATTATTTTTACGTTACATGAAAAAGACCCCCAAGTAACCAGTAATTTCTGACTGGCCGACACATGGAATTTAGTCTACTGGTTCGCTCACGTACAAGTCTAGCCCACAGAACAAAAAGCCACCACTATTAAATTATGGCTTTCCGTCCCGTGTGCATAACATATGCTAACATTCACTTACTATCTTATTTATGTGAATTTACCACTAGCAAATACACTATGCAGATGTATTGTTTGTAAGTTTGGATGTTCAAAGTTTCAGTTTGAAAATAAATAGCTCTGGAACTTGGAAAGTGGTATTAACACACCCAAATAATCTTGTTTTGAATGGTAAATGATTGATTGATTGATTGAATTAGTGTTTTTCATCGCAGCAGAAATATTACACCAATATGCGACAATGGCAATTGAATTGGCTTACATAAAATAATTAGATAATTTTTTTATAAATATATACATTTTTCTTTCTTTTCTTTACCGATTTAATGCTTCATGTCGCTACGGGAATATTTCACCCATACACAACATTTTCGATACTAATTAAAATGTTTAATTAAAATGTTATTAATTAGTTGAAATAAGAAAAATAACGACTTGTGACATTTCGTCTTAACACAGACTGGACATGAAACACTAGTGTGTAAAATGGTCATGAAAACGCACAATCACAGATTTCAATGATCACTTGTACCAACGAAAACCATGTTGGGTTGGGCGATATCCTTAGGACCCCTCTGTGATGTTCAGTATTTACTGATTTTGACATAAAGAATAATTACATTCACTGCATGATTGATATTTACAAAGTTTGAGCTCAATTTAATATTAAGTACTCGGTTCCACTAATGATATGATGCTGTCCATTGTTAAATGTATCATGTAATTCTAAAAGCAGTATTCATGGTATGTGGGATAATGCAGTACATCTTGTTTGCAAATTAAGGCGAGAATGAACATGCAATTATTTTTTACGCTGACAAGAGAAAACGAACATCCCGTATCTTGATATTTGCATATCAGTGTGTGTACGTGTTCTATGGTTTAGAGACCATTTCAAAATTATTTTGCTCATATCAATGCTTGTCAGTTGTAAGGCAGGAAGAAACCTGCAACGTCTGCAGTGCTTAGTGTTGCAGTAAACCTGGGATCACCTGGTTGGTACTGACATCTGATGATACCTGCACTGCAGTTGGCACCCCCTGTTATAACTGCGCCAGACAGGTAACTTCTGCAGGCACCGATTCCAGGCGCGGAGATTACATAACATTTTGAGTACGATTGCATACTCAAGCTCAAATTTTTATGAGGATTTGTGAATAAAATCTTGAGTTGAGAATGAGATCATACTCAAAAAAGTTTCGTAATCTGGACAGGCGCGTACCCCAAGCTTTCGACACAAAAAAGTCCAATATTCAGATCTATCACTCCACTACCATCTGTCCCCGTTTCAAAATGAACTTAATATGCATACTAAACTGAATGATATTGTACAGACAAATGCTCCAATAAACATAAAAGTACTGATAAATAGGACGTTGGCAGTAAGAATCTGTGCAGACTGATTGCATTATATCGCTGCAGGAATATTTCACCCACACCCGACACCTACAACATTTCCATACAAATCAAAAGTATTTTCACTTAAACAACGGTTTGGTATGTCAAAAGTAGTAATGGTTGTATGGTTTTACAACAAAGATAAATTACTAATGAATGAATTATTGTTTTACGTCACAGCAGGAATCTTTCACCCATACATGACAAGAATAATTACTAAACAATACTATGTTTTTTTAAACAGTTTTCTTCCCATTATAAGCAGAGCAAATACATCTGAGGGTAACCATACTCATGCAGATGTAAGCCAATTTTCTGTAGTTCGCACCAACACTGACCATGTAGTATTCAACAAGCTCACTCTGGCCTTCTAGGCCGTGTGTGCTAAAACAAAATACCACAAATATCAAATTGCTTGAAAAGCAACTACATAGTACATAGTAAAAACCCATGCGATGACAGGTTATCGTTAACTAATCTTCACCTTATATAGACACGTATCGACGACTGAATTGCTAACTTGTTCCAGATTGTCAGTTATTTTCATTCTATTCTCCACAAAAGCACAGAGTTCTTCGTTGCTCATAACGTCCCAGATGCCGTCGCAGGCCAGCACCAGGAACTGGTCTTCAGGACACCTGTCCTCAATGAATATCTCGGGCTCGGGCGACACTAACTGTTCACATGGGCCCTTGCCGTCCACATTCTTGTACTCAAAGTCCCCGAGTGCCCGCGACACCGCCAGTGAGCCATTGACCCTCTGAATCATCACACTGCCGCCGGCGTTCTGAATCCTCTCCTTCTCCTCGGGGTTCACCGGCTTGTGGTCCATGGTGGCGAACGAGCACTTGCTGCTGCGGCACAGCACGGCCCGCGAGTCGCCGCAGTTGGCGAAGAAGATGTGCTGCGGTGACAGGATGCAGCAGACGGCCGTGGAGCCGCTCTTGTCCTCGCCGCTCACCATCTCTGGCATGGCGCGCATCATCTCATCCAGCTGCAGGAAGCCGGTCTTGATGCCCTTCTTCACGTCGTCCAGCGACGGCTGGAACTGCTGCGCGTCCTTGTCCTCGGACACGGCTTCGGCTTCCACCAGCTTGCTGCGGAAGTCCTCGTTGTCTAGGATGTGCTCCAGCAGCTTCTCTGCACAGTACGCCGACACCTTGGCGCCGGCATGGCCGTCGAACACGGCAAAGAACGACCAGTCCTTCAGGCCGTATGGCAGCCCAATGACAGCCGAGTGTGCATCCTCCATTTCCACGCGCCAACCCTGCATGCTGCACAGCCCGTAGCGGAGGCCATTGCCCATGCCCGCCTTGTTCTGCTTGTCAGTCTTTGGTTTGTCTAAGAAAGCTCCCATGTTTTGTTCTGAAAAAAAAAAGACAGCAAGTGCAAGCTGGTTAATGGTAGTAGAAACGTTACCCAGAAATATAAAAAGGTCTATTCCGTGATAACTGTCTTAATTAAGCTACACTGTTATTTGGTCATAAATTCTTATCAATTTTCAGATATAATGTTGTGGATATTGAATTAGTAATTGTATGTCCTGAGTTCTATGTTTCCCTTATATTACATGCAGACTTATATTACACGCTATACGCGCAAAGACAATTTGCGCAAAATTTTAGTCCACGTGAAATATGAAGCCCTAAGTTTACTATTGAAGCGGACATATTACTGTATAATGTAATTAATACTAATGAATGGAGAAAAAAACACAGAAGATACGATTGTATAATTTAATTAAACGAAGTATTACAAAATAATTAAACGTAAAAATATATACTCTTACCACTTAAGTGAAACGTTACAAGCGACAATCACCACTCAAGTGAAACTTTACAAGCAGCAATCAACTCCGACCTCGTTTTGCAATCATGTGATGCAATCAATGAATAATATAATGGTGCCGATAAATTAAGCAATCTAATAATGTACATCTACCATTTCATTGCTACTCGTGTTTATCGTTCAAACTCATTTAATTAGCTTGAGAACGTATTTCCTGTCGATGAACAACTAATTTCTTCTCATCTAATCTTGTTAACCTTGATAAACAAAAGTCTACTCACGATGTCTGAGGCCAAGCATTGCCCTAGTCATCGCTAATTACTTAGCTTTATCCACTTTCAATTGGTCTTTACAACTAGTTGCGTACATAATCGTCAGTGAGCACGTCATAGTAGTCCTGACAACTGACCAATATTGATCAGAAAAGTGTAATATTAATAAAAGTGTGAAAGACTGACTTGGCAAGATTAATATTGCACTAGCGAGCAATCTTTCACCTTACAGGAAATGTGTTACAGGTTTGTCAGGTATGATACCTCAGTCATACATAACAATTATATGCATTTTCATATACTATCTGAGTAGATCGATTTAACAGTACAAGTCTAGAGTGTGGATAACATATTAGCACATTTGGCTTGTTCTAGACTTGCTTAAATGCAACTTTCGAAAAAATATGAGCAACATTCCATAATTTCATGTTTCTTGTCCACTTATTTCCCAGTATAAGTACTATTAGCCAAATTTGCCAGCATTGGAACATATTCAAAAACTAGTTGTAATTATGCTCTTGCAGTATACAATATTAACACTTATTATCTAACATTCTGTCCACAGTGTGTGTGTGTGTGTGTGTGTGTATGTGTGTGTAGGGTGGTGGTGGGGAAGAGAAGGTGAGAACTAGAGATATCTCACTAAGCAGTGATTGGATATCTCACTAAGCAGTGATTGGATATCTCACTAAGCAGTGATTGGACCAATCCAGTAGCTTGCAAGACCAATAAACAATACATTAAAACATTACTCTTGTATACTTTCAAGCACATGAGGTCTACTTTACAAGTCTTACCACTGTACCCGTTTAGCAGTAAATAATAATTGGATTGGTTGTCCCAACTATTCAGAATGGCAACTATCAAAATACATATAGATATTGTTTTGTGATTGAGATTATATGTTGCTGATGACATGTCTCAGATTTATAGCTGTAAAACAGCATATGTTTTTTTCATTAAAATCTCAAGGGAATGTGTTGCTTTTCACACATGTACAAGTTTATGAGTCACTTGACTGGATTGCTACGAGTTTCAGGTTTGACATTTTGTGATACGAACATCTCAAATGTATGGATATTTGGAGTCATTAGAGTTTTTTTAAACTAATAAATAAGCTTAGGACACGGTAATCAGGGTAATATATGTAAGTGCAGAGATCTAGCGTGTTGTGTTTAATGTGATGAGTCACTTTTGGCATGTCCGAGGTCAACCATGCCCGTCACCAGCTGGTATCACTATGTAGGTATCATATTTGGTATGTTTGCTCACTGGCTTTTACGCCGACTACATCATAATAAAAAGTAGGTTGTGGTCAGCAAGATACAACAAAAGAATCTCGAGTTAATAAGCAATAAATGATATTGGAATGGTATTTAATATTGTACAAGGTAATGTACTTCTTTCAGTGAGAACTGAAACTAGTCCTAACAGTGGTAGTTGAAAATGAAATGACCAATGCAGGAAGTTCTGAACAGGTTGGGGAAAATGACAAATCGAGCTATAATAGCTCCATATAGCTCCATTTCCGACATCAAAGGGTACATTTAGTTGGATTGGTTGTTGGTTGATTTGGGGTTTTAAATCCACTTTCAAGATTTGTTCACTCACATCATGGCTTGAATGCATGTGTACTGCTTGTACTAGTCTGGATTTACACCAGCTTTTATAGTGTTAGCTCACTGGATTATCATGCCGCAGATAGAACATGGATACCCCACCGATATTATAGCTTGTCCTAGCTATCATAGCTCATTTTGTCATTTTCCCCAACCTGCTGAACCTTAGTTGGAATTTAGTACTGAGTAGGCTTTTTATTGTACACATCATTAAGCGGACCAATTAATTAAATAAATAAATAATATCACTGCCTGCAAATACTTGAAAGAGGCGTTGTAATAAAATTAAAAGTAAACATTGATTCACTGTGTTCAAAACCATCATTAGATTTGGGAAGGATTATGAACAATTTGGACTAAGTTGTAATCGTCAAGGTGGTAGTGGTTTGGGTTTTAAAGTTCAAGTAAAACTTGAACACTGCATAATTATAACGTGCATGTACAAACTCTTGCTGTATGATAGCGTCTCTCCTGACCTCGAAGTAAAACATGTAGAGGCGTGCGTATCACGACGGAAACCATGAGACGGCACGACATGGTAAATATTTATTGTGCATAGGTCTGTCATCTCGTTTAAATCTTACCTTCGCAGTTAACTGCCTGTCACCTATTTCACTGAACAGACACTTGCCTAAACTCAAACCATGAACAATATTGTGACGTCGAAAGACTCGTTGAACTATCAACTGGAACTCGCGGCCGCCATGCTTCAAAACATGACGAGGAAGATATACTCAGAAACCTAAATACATAACTTCATTAAATATGTATATATTATACTTGTCAATGAAGAGTAAAAATGCTAGAGATCGTGCATGAATGAATGAATAAACATCAGAAACTTTCGTCAGAGAAACATGCGAAGTGTTTGAACTTCCACAAACATAAAATGGCGGATGTCCTATATTGAGCATGCGCGATACGACAACCCGGATGATTTTTCTAAAGATAGCACGATACGACATGACGTCATTCAATAGATCCCATTCACTACTATCATAATGGTATAGAATACTATAGATCTAATGCTTTTGAAGTAATAAATACCATATTTATATAGCGCCCTTGATGTGTAGATCTATTCAAATTATTTTGTTATGTATGAAATTAAATCAAAATGTTATGGGATAAACTACACTGCTAAGAGGCGGATTCACAATTGACCAGTAGGCCTAGGCCTAAATCTATTCATATAAATAAAGGAACATCTATAGCTAGTATTAACACATCATATCCGAAATATTAAACTAGCAAGACTTACACATGTTACAAGTAAATACAGAAATGAACTGTTGGCACCGGTACTCGTAACTGACTAAACGTATCTCCTAACGGACATAGGATACACACACACACACACACACACACACACACACACACACACACACACACACATAATATATATATATATATATATATATATATATATACTTCTAAAACCAGATCATTGGAGATTACATCTAAGTAAAATCCTCAAACATAATATTGGCAGATGAGTCAAGCGCTATTACC
>JAUTBT010007309.1:0-14969 GCA_032361225.1 Lepetodrilus schrolli
TGTGTGTGTGTGTGTGTGTGTGTGTGTGTGTGTGTGTGTCTGTGTGTGTGTGTGTGTGTGTGTGTGTGTGTGTGTGTCAATGGTAGCCTATCAAGCGAAAAGATCATACATGCTGGTGTTCCCAAGGGCTCTGTACTGGACCCTTTTCTATTTCTGGTTTACATTAACGATATAGATGATGAATTAAAACGTCTCACACGCCTATTTGCTGATGACACGAGTATTGGAACGTCATCCCAAGATGTAGACATCATTAACAATAGCATTAATAACGATTTAAATATGTTGAATATTTGGGCAAAAAGGTGGCTGGTAAATCTTAATCCAAATAAGACGAAATATGTTTATTATAGTCACAGGAATATTAACCGTTTACCAAATCTCTTATTTAATTATATATCTATTGAAAGAGAAGATTCTCATAAACATCTAGGAGTGCACATCGCTTTGGAAACCAAATGGGCCGCTTTAAGCATATGGAATCTTATATTTATTCTGCTTCCAAGATGATATCATCTATGAGGAAATTGAAATACAAACTCCACAGAGCTACATTATCAAACATATATATTATCTATATATAAGACCTGTTCTTGAATATTCATCAGATGTTTGGTCTAACTGTTCAGCGTTCATTGACTACAAGTTAGAATTATTACAACCATAAGCAGCAAAAATCATTACTGGCCTTACTAAATTTGCATCTAAGAATAGTTTGTATTATGAAACAAAGTTTTCAACATGTGTCCTCTTATACCTGATAATATACCTACTAGAACTAATTATAATTTAGGAACGAACTGCAATGTACGTGTCCCTTTTGCAAGAACATATACTTTCAAAGGGTCATGAATACGTATACCCTGAAATTGTGGAACCAACTACCAATATCTACCAGAAATAGTACTTCTATTAACATGTTTAAATATCCCATAGCAATACTTATTGACTGTGCTGCCAATTATTATACATGTGGAAATAGATTGTTAAATATTATGCATACTTGCTTAAGACATAGATGTAGTACCATAAACGCTGATCATTTTCTAGTAAATTTATCAGAAACCATGGAATGTCAGTGTGGTTATGCCTATGAAAATAATTATCACTAATTTATTCAATGTCCATCTTATGTCATGTACAGACACGTTATGTTTGATTGTATTCAGCTATGTGGGGGGCAATCTGATTTAAATACTATTCTTTCTGGTAGCGATATTTTACATTTTAAACAAAATGAAGCTATATTTATTTCTGTTCAAGACTATATTTACAAATCTGAACTATTTGTAAAGTATTGTGAGCATGGTTTGTTATTGTACATACATGTATTCATGATATTTATTTCTTGCTGTATATAACCACCCATATATAATAATGTATTGTTTTAGCACCCAATGTATTGTGCCTTGTTTACTTATTATAAATTGTAAATAAGTACAGGACTTAGATAATTGATTCGCTTTTGTCTGATCCTGTTGAATTATTTGTGGCAATAAAATATGTTGAAATCAAATCAATCAAACCAGATCTGGACATCAATGATACTATGACTAATAACAATAATAAGTTGTATCAATTATTTCTGTTCACAGCGAACCGCTCCCTAGACAGTGATACAACTTTGCCTTGTAACTCTTTTATGTATTATTTTGTTCGCGTTGAGCATGTATTACACATGAAATTATGCGCTATATAAGAGTCATATCATTATTATCATTATTATAATTATTATTATTATTTACTATCAGTTCATAATTGCATTTACTAACCATTTCTATCCATAGCATCAGGAACTATCTCATCTATCCTTAGTCAGGGAAATAGTCCATGGGCTAGAAGCGTAATTATTGGTATCACATGAGCGGGAAAACTCCATGTTGATTTTGCAAGTCTTATGCATGTAGTTCATAAAATAATGTGATAGACATTTTTCAGGAGTAGCTCTATGGTGGTTATTATTCTCAAAACATGCCGAGACAAAGACAAACTCTTGTCAAATATTTAGGGGTAGGGGTAACAAAATCTCTCATTAAATTTGCAACCACTGTCTTCGCCTCATTATGTTTGCAGGGTGATATCCACATTAATGTATGAACTATAAGCATACGACTACTGACAAATCATCATGGGGTTTTGCCCGCACATGTGATACTAATATATCAAAGCTCGATTGAACTACAACTACAGACCTGGATGCGAATTTTCTCGACTTCCTGGTTGCTATTTCGCCAAATTGCTTTGTAATTATAATAATAATGGCTATTTATACCGCGCCATATCCACAAACTAGTGCATGCTCATAGCGCTATGCCTTAACGGCTCCTAATCGGCATTGCTAGTTACTGGTCAATGACATGTAAACACGAATTTCATTCGTGGGGATACACGATATAACACATTGCACTGCGTAGTTACTTAACCACTTAACAAGTAGGAGGGGAACCAAAGGAACAGGGCAAACTAGATCACGACTAGATCATTATATCAATAACACATATAGTTAAGGCTAACCTGCGCCCCGAGCTGTCCTGCGCGAAGCCTAGGTATGTCGGTTTGCGCCAAGTTGTGCGCATCGTATGGAAACTCAGTCCGGCTATCCTTGTGCAGATCAAACTTGTTAAGGTGTCCTTTGAATCCTAGCATAATGTGCCAGGACAAGTCGTTATGTCTGTAATGCGAGATCAACAGGTCTGACATTCAAGCGAGGTGCCTTGTATTTCATTTAATAATGTTCTATTTATTTTAACGAATAATCAAAGTAAATGCATACGTGTTGTAGATGAATCAGCATATTTCTTGAATCGTAATTCTACACAAGCAGCGTCTGTGTATGGAGTGTTCATATATATATATATATATATATATATATATCTCTTCGGGCATGACTATTTATTTATCTATATAAAAACAAAACATAAACACACATCCGCACGCGCGCGCACACGTGCATATCACACTAGAAGATCTAACTTGCTGCTACTGGAAACTGGCGTTGTTAGCTCACCCATCTACTAAAGGCACTGTCCGTAGTATTTGTCTGGCCCTGGCAACGTAGTCGTCACCGCTGATGTTGGCAGCGTGGCCATGGTGTATTATTGAAGGCACATCAAGGAAGGAAGTCACTGCGGTAATCCATAAGCCTGTGTTTGTTCAAATGACACAAGGTATGCCTTACAACTGAATAAAGTTACTTACACCTTACAACTTAACAACATCCGCTACTAAAATATCTATTTGATAATATTTCTGTAATATGATGTAATACAAGAAAATGGATAAGAATATATGTGCGCGTGTATTTGCGCGCGTGTGTGTGTGTATGTGTGTGTGCGTGTGTGTGTGTAGCGAAAATAGGAGGTATTCATATTATAATATATATATTAGTTGACTGTCGCTGTTGCCAAATATAGTTCGCCGTGGTCGTATAAACCTTATAGCTTAACAATTTGAAAGTACAAATGTACAGGAGTGTCGGATTGTCTTATCAATTTGCTCATAAATAGGCCCCCTTGGTCGTGGCAATTGACATTTTGACAATAACAGGATAACGGGGTACTATTAAATAACTATGCATAGACGTGACTATATGACATATCGCATGCAAGAATCATATTCAACTTTAAAAGAAAACTTGAATAAATCTAAAAAATATATCGATATTATATTAAGTGGTACCAACTTACCGGTTTGTATTACAGCATAGTATACAACATATCGTGTGGTTATCAACAATTACGGGGTTTGGCCATGGTCATACTTCACTTGTATACATTGTAAAATGATGGTATTTACATAATATCAATTTACGAATATCAACAACTATAGTATTAGGCTAACGTACCTGCTATAGCCAATGTGGAAATCATAACGTATTAGCGGGAAATAGCTTCTTGGAATGTGGAATGTATTTCGCAGATTCTAACCTCGCAACAACAAAAAATAAATCTAACCTGACGAGCAAAAGAAAGTATACTTCCAATATTTTAAAATACTCCAAACTGAGAAACAAGTATGTAAACGATAATCGAAGATTTCTAAATCACGACAACAAATACATACAATATATTTCCAAGTTCACATTGACAAAAACTGGTTATTCGTGGATGAAGGCCATACCAGAGTATACCATATTTTCCACACAAAGTTGAAATGGAAAGTCATGAACATGCCATGAGATGACAACATTAAGTTGGGGGCTTCTCGGGAGGATATTTCGAGTATATTCTCCGGGACACGCCTGGCCCTCTCCACTGGCTAAACATTTGACCTTGAAGAAACATAAGTAATAATAAAAATAAAAATAAATATTATTTTAAAATTGTATCAGTATAGAGCCCTTTCCTGGTTACCCATGTTCAACTTCAAATCTGAGAATTCCTGCGTATTACGTCACATAATTGTGTTTCCAATGTTGAAGTGTAAATTCGAACGTGGATGCGAATAATATCATAATACACAGAAATTCCCGCGTTTGAAGTTCAACTAAAGGTATCTACTGAATGCTTATAAAGGCAACGCTCTGTAAACATTGCCAAACTCAAGTTCTGTACACCGACATAATTTTGTTACTATCACTACAATCCATAGTGGCTTTCCAACGGTCATTGGTATACATAGCATCCATCACCAGAAGGAATTTTATAATGTAATTTACATTATCATATTTTGTCTTATAATTTTATTTGACATGAAATGAAAGTCGATTATATGCTTTCTTTCGATGGTCAGTATTATTTATCGCAAATATCATATATGCGACGAACTTTAATTAATATATTTAATTAATGTCACATTTCTAAAATACTGGATGCTTTGTGTAGTGGATCATATAATTTAAAGATGTTTTATCAAGACAACCTGACCGCTTCCACAACCATGCCGTGTTCAGTGTTTTAATACATATAGCATCCTGTAAATGTGAAGTGAAATACATGTATACAATTAAAAATTATATTCTACAAGAACATGTCGTATTCCTGTAAATGGGTTCGGAAACATACGTGTAGATTCTCACCTTATCGGGGTGAAAGCAACCAGGCAACGTATGGCCGAGTTCACTATCTGACATTAATTGGCACGTGGTCACAGAACACCTGAATGCAGTCACAGAGATTGTAGAGTAGTCCCAGTACATCTGACTTCTTTTAAAACCAGGCAACAAAAGATGTTTTCATTTAATTTTGTTTTGTTTTACCAATTTAATAAAACAAATAATAACAAATTTCCATACGTTTGTTGTAGTAGTAATACCGAACTTTTTATTCAGTTATTACAAACAACCTAATTCTAAATTTCACCATACTCGTATGTACGATACCTTTTTTAAAATATTATTATTGTACATACAAATATGATGAATACATCGCTGTAATAGCTATAGCTAACCCGATTCTCAAATAGTATCTACAACTGTTCTGAGCAACCGGGCCGAGGTCAATTGTACAGTGTACGCCAAATGGTAGAGGTCAATGGTACAGTGTACGTCAAATGGTACAAGTCAATGGTACAGTTTACGTCAAATGGTACAGGTCAATGGTACAGTGTACGTCAAATGGCCGAGGTCAATGGTACAGAGTACGTCAAATGGTACAGGTCAATAGTACAGAGTACGTCAAATGGCCGAGGTCAATGGTACAGAGTACGTCAAATGGTACAGGTCAATGGTACAGTGTACGTCAAATGGTAAGGTCAATGGCACAGGGTACGTCAAATCGGCCAGAGCATACAGGATATTATTAAATTTATGAGCATTTAAATGCATTTCATAAATTTATATTCTATTTTATTTACGGTAACTAGAAATCCAGTCCTGGAAAAGAAGATAGCAGGAAGCCTGAAAATTGAATAGTTAAACATGTTGAATCTATTAAAGACCAACAATAGGACCTGGTCACCCGTGATAAGTCTCCCCGCAATTGTGATTCACACATCCACAGACACACCTATACGCTCATAAGAATTAACTCTAGCCTAGTACGGCCTGTACTTGCAATGTTTGTATAGCTAAACCTCTCTACCAGGAAGTGTTTACTAGTATTATCCTCTACATTGGAAATATGCCCATTACCCTAGTGTAGTGTTCTGGCATCGAAACATAAATCCTATGAATAATATGAATTTGACGTCAAAAAGGATAACCGTACCCAGGCTTGTTCAGCATAGATGGGATTTTCTGGCCCTGGATTTGTTATTAATGGTAATTCCATTGTATTTGACAAGTATAGTCCCCAGCTGTTTAAAAACATAAACATAAAAACACATCCACACACACCTATACGCACATAAATATTAACTCTGACCTAGTAAAGTCTGTACTTGGGATGTTTGTATTGCTAAACTTGTCTATCAGGAAGTAATGACTAAGTGTTTACAAATATGATACGTTGGCAATATGCCCATTAGCAAAGCAGATAAATATATATTCATAACTGTGACTGTATGTATGCACGCAATGTATGCCACTCCATGCCGGAGTTACGACGAGCTAGCGATCGTTCTATGGATGGTAATACAATAAATACTGTAAATCATAAAATGTTAGCGCCATTTACAAATCTCGCCCCGGGAGCCCGACATCAATGTTCGTGGAAGTTACCTTTCTGACGCGATATTGCTAGGGTGCGCTGTCTGTAGAGTGGCAATGCAGTTATCATCCTTGGTCTTGTCAGTATCAGCCGGTGCTCGCAGGTTTACTGAAACATTCAGCGCTACGGATGTTGCGGGTTTCCTTCTGCCCTAAACTGACAAGTCGTGATAGAAGTGAAAGAATCTTGAAAGCGACTCTAAACCCCAATTTTAAAAAAAAGCCTCCATGTACGACTTACCATCCAACTTGTCCTCACTGGTGTCCGCATTGTCTTCTCCCGTGGAGTCGCCCTGCTTGTCACCCTCGTTCCTCAGGGCGTGCTCCTCCTCGTCTCCCTCGAAACTGTCGTCCTCTTCGTCGGAGCCCTTGCTGAACTTGGCCCTCAGCACCCTGCTGATGGAACTGACACTTGGAACCGTGCTACGGTCACACACGCTCTCCTTCAACAGACGGTCGCGGATCTCCCAGCTGAAGATTCCAGGGTTGTCTTTCTTATAGTTCTCGATCCTCCTCTCCACTTCCGGTGTGGCTACTCGAGGCTTGCTGCCGCCGATGACTCCCGGACGTATACTTCCGGTTTCTTGGTACCTCTGCAGGATTTTGGACACGCAGCCGTGGGAAACTCTCAGCTGACGACTGATGACACAAGGGCGCACGCCCTGAGCGGCTAGTTCCACTATCTTCAGGCGGATGTGGTTTGGGAGTGGTCGCCCGTTGATGAACACACCTCCAAGCTGATTCACGCGACCTTGACCTAAATAGGAAATACAAAATACATGTATATAGTACCCGTAACGATGGACGTATACAATCGCAGATAGCTGGCATAGTCCATAATGAAAACGGCCATCTAAATGTAGGAAGTACACTACAAATACGGACAAAAGATCTACTAGTATTTTTATATTACAAAAACATTAAATACATTTGGAGTTTCATTCTTAAAAAGTAAAGTATGGAAATATTTCGTATTGAATTTTGGCCAGCCTGTTTCAATTATGAGAACCTTAATTATATACACAATTTGCATGTTCAATTAGATAAACTTGAATAAGTTATGATTCACACATTTTTAAGTATGTGTTAAAGTAAGTAAATATGGATAACGTATTACATTTTTGTGTGTGCTGACAACTTATTATTTCCAAAGATTCTTAAAATACATTGTAAAGAAAATGAAGTCCTATTTTCTGCTACATTTAACACAATAACACGTTCACAGCTGTCTGGTGAACAGGAAGAGGGTATAAATATGTACATCCAATACTAATCCTATACATTGCTTGATTCCTTATCTGGAACGAGCGCGATATTTAAATTACATCCATAAAAGTCCATGTCTAGTGATTTTCATGAATGGCGGCCATGATATCATTATCCATTACCCTGTTCTTCATTCTATCATCAACACAGTCATAAAACTCGTTGCTTGGAATATATTTCTACCGCACAGTGCGTTATTAAATATCAAAATTTTAGAAATAAACATAAAATTCTCATAAAATCAACATAATGTTTAGCGATTACAACGTGACAACGGAACAATAAAGAAGAAACGCGGTTTTTCTTTTCATATTGTAATTTTCCCTCAGGTAGTATATACAATATCCGTATCTTTGATATTTGATAGGTAATTCTATTCACTGATATTCATAAAAATGGACTATCGTTACTAACCACTGATGTACACACACGATAAGACGCATATAATCCTATAAAGGTGTTTTATATTAGCCAAAAAAAATGGAATAAATTGCTATCATAATATTAATTTATGGGTGTTAAATCTTTCGGCTATTATTCAAACGTTATTTAATCGGACCTACCAGCATCAAATCTGTTATACTATTGTTATCCTTAGTTTGGCCTGCGTTTCATGTATTATGAAAATCTTAGCTAAATTGTGTTGCACATTTTAGTTTACAACAAGACCAACCGTTTAGTACACCTACGTTGGTATATTTATATACATGCAATTTAAATTAGGAATATAGGAACATATTATAGGAATATACAGTTGTTATGGTATACACTGCTAGTGAGATTGAATCATTCTAAATTTGTTATAGTGATATGATATAAAAAAAAATGTCCTTGATTTACCTTAGTTATGTACAATAATATTAAAATGTCAATGAATATGGATAGCCTAACTAACTATTTATATGTGAATGATCGTGTATATTTAATCAAAACCTCCCACCACCCCCACTATCCTACTATCCACCTTCCAACACTCCCCCAAACAATAAAAAAAAATTAAAGGAATACAAAATCAATAAAAATAATCTGTAAAATAATTGTGGGACAACTGTAATTCATGGAAGTTTTCTTTGACAACATAGTTGTGTGTGTGCGCGTGTGCATGCGTATGTGGCGGGTATGTTACAAATACAAGACAACAACATACGCAGATGTTTACAACGCTTCCTTTCCTTATTATGTTTAAGAGCAAGTTATGTATGGGTACAACACAAGGGATACGTGAGCCTCATCCAATAGAAATTCTCCAAGCTGACACTCTCTATGTAATTACAACCACTTTGCTCCACATTTTGGCACTTGTTGCCAGGCCATTATACCACATACTGACCTGCCATCCAAAACAGTGGGCACGAGGAATATCCCTGATTTTCACGATCAATACGATATATCGAAAACGTAATTGTCATACGACGACAAGTTGCGCTTCCATTGTTGGAAGTCACAGCGCCGTGCATAGTTTGTAGTCCGGCTGTCGACGGACAGGCAACAATTGAGGGGTGCTCGTACTAAAGTTTAATCAATAAAATAATTACTGTAAAGAATTCATTTGGAAATAGGTCTCAGAACCAATTCTGATTTTATGCCAACGGGGAACAAAAGCTCCCCACGTGGATAGGTGGTTTAACAATGTGCAACGCGGTATGGAGAATTGACTTTTCTTAGCGGAATTCAGAATGATATAATTGGAGATCACACTTTACTCTTTGTGTGTTTCTAATTAGGAATGGTTGATTTTCATTGAAACTAACCTTAGTATGTGTGACGGTATGAAATACAGATACCACACGGTAAAGATCGAATATTGAGTATTTAGTTCAGTGTATTAGTGCGCATACAAATGCGAAACGTTCCGAAAGACACAATCTAGCGACAATGGAGCATGCTACTCCACAACAGTAATTTCTTTACAAAAGGAGTACACCTGCTGGACTAGAGCACGGTCTGTGTATCAATATAATTCGATCAAGAATTATGACATAGCAGTTGTAATTAGTAGGCCTACCCTGCACATAGACGATGCAAAGTTAACAAGAGGATGGGAATACATTCGAATTATTTCCTACTGTCACATACACGGAGAATAATAATACCTAGTTATCTTTTATAGTTACTATTTTAACCGTTTTAAGCACTCAGAAACATATTTGACTTTAAACGTTCAATAAATAAATATACATTATCTATTTCAAAATGTCTGTCAATCGAAAAGATATAGGTCCAACTGGGCGTACACTGGTTTAATTATATCAGTAATATTTTTTAAGGATAGTTATGACAGAGGTAGTGTTTCGCAACGTCCTCTAACAAACAACTGGAAATACTACACTGATGTGGATATAACATAGTAAGATGTTGTCACACCATCGTCAAGCCTAATTACGTGATTCAGTGTGTTCTATACCAACATGTCATCGACATTATTGTACAATTTTGTGGGAACGTACAAATTAGTGGGAAGCGACGTCTCTGCTACACGCTATATATAGTGTAATAATGGGAGTTCCATTGAAACACAGAAGTAAACATAGCGGCCTGGGTTTCGAGGATGAGCAGCGTATAGTATAAGTAAGAATAGTATCCCTTGCATCACACACGATGCGTGGGTGTATAGTATAAGGCTTTCAAGGCATAACATTCATAAATACCATATCGTTATTATATACATGTAGTACGGATATATTCCTTATATATAACATTTTCTGAGAGTACTTGATTTTACGAGTACATCTCGGTCATAAGACGTGCTATAATAATGATCATATTACACAATAAAACGTCTGGCAAAATAGATCGAAATTGGAGAAAAATAATGTAATATTCTCAAGCTGTATGCATGAAAAATGCTTATTAATTCTTCATGATCACATTTATTTTCATGTTTATAGTTGCTAAGTAATCAGTTAGATATCATATGGTATAGCATGGTACACAACTCAACTAAGTATATGATACTTAATTGCACTCCACAATGTACTGGTATATGTTACTGCAGACTGCACAACATTGTATAAGTTACTGCACTCCACAACAACATAGGCTTACTAGTATATGTTACTACAGACTGCACACCACTACTATTGTACGCTACTAACTGTCTCCACAGATGTACGACTGTATGTTACTGCAGACTGCATAACAATGTATAGATGCACTATATATGTTGCTGTAGAATGCATAACTATATATGATAGTATATGATACTACAGACTCCACAAAGATACTAAGTATAACTGCACTCCGTAACAACGTACTAGTATATGCACTGCATACTGCACAGCAATGCATATTTTACTATAGACTCCACAAACATGCACTACAGACTGCACAACGATGTACAATGTATATATTACAACAAAGTAATGGAACTTGCTGACAAAAGTTTAAATGAGGCGTTTGCAAGTACACGCTGTGGCGAAACTTTAAGCATTTCCTTGTACCGAAAACTGCTCTTCATCATTGTCTGATCATCTACTGTACAGCATTTTGGATGGTAGTTGAACAGATTACAACACACACAGAGGTGGCTGTTGTATATCTGTGAATGCCTCCTATAACACAACAAGAAATCAATTGACTTCGCACATCAAATGCAAGTTTAGACTATTAAAAAATCGTCAAGACCTATAAATCCAACCGCGGACAGGTGCGGCAACTTCACCCATCAATGAAACTGGCGGCTTTGACATATGACCTTCCGAAAGACTATTTTGAAAGCAAATGCGAACGATAAAAGCTTATTGTTGAGATATCAACCCAACAAACAGAGAGGAGTTCTCATCTGCACTTTCCAACAATGAGAGTTCGAGTGTTACTTTTGTTAAGGCTATTCAGCGCCTGAAGGCCTGGAAGCGACATTACGGCTTAGAAGAAGGGTCAGATCTAGACCCACTCCCCCTACAAATGTTGCGTTACTGCCCGTAACAGAACGAAATGATTCGCTGAGCAATTGAGTCGTAATCATCTACCATTTAAAGCACCACACCATGGTAATTTAATTGGTAGTCCTAGGACCTGAATAATTAATTTTCTCGCGCCTTGGGCTTTACACGTTATGTGCTGTTCGTTACACGGTGGACTATTGTATGTGTGCTGTACGTTAAATCAATACGCAAGATTATCTGTGAAATAATGAGTGATATATATATATATATATATATATATATATATATATAGAGAGAGAGAGAGAGAGAGAGAGGGGGGGAAGAGAGAAAATGAGGAGTGGAGAGGAGTTGATTAATTAATGTTCATAAAAAAATGTTCAGTAAAGATACATTTTGCTTTCCATGTCATGTTCGATGTTTGCACAAACATAGACTGCTAAGATATATTATCCCTTTCCACCACATTGTATTAAATGCTAATTTACAAATGGACAAATCCTATATTCCCAAAGGAATACAATAATTTTAATTGAGGTAACATGTTTGTAAACATGAAATTACTATACTATTTCATAACTAAATAACCTATAATGTTGCAGATGAAATTGTAATGGAAAATATAATTAAAAAAAATTATCACATTATCTATAGAAATACATCACTGTAAATATGTTTCTTGAAAGTGGCACGTACATATTTTGAAGTTTTGAGACAAACACGATCGATTCAATTATTGGTTCCTATCAAGAATACCCTGTATTTTTTTTGTTGCGTTTTTATTTAAAAAATCACCGGCACATTTTATCTGTTTTATTGAATTACATTTTAAACTGATCAACCCAGAAGAGATTAATTGAAGTTGACATAATTTTGTAGTTAATGAAAAGTAGAAATTTGCCTTTGATTAGTATGTATACTAAGTGGTATAATAAACATGCTGGGATAAACAAATTCTGAGATATTATGAGTACAGCTGTTATCACGTCGTCATTATTTTTACTCATTATTTACTTTATTCCTCCGCTAAATCTCATAATTGAGATACTTGTAGTAACATTCCTTAGTACTAATAATTAATATACCTGGAACTCAAGGTAATGGCCGTCCATTGATTGGATTATATATATATCAAAATCCATACATTTTAGGTAATTTCATACATTTAATGGTCTATATTTACAATGGCAGTATTTTCAATGGTTTATTCGTTCAATTACTTCATCCAAAAATGCTGTAGCTATTATTTTAACAATAACCGTATTTTCGTCATTGCATAATATATTTGTTATTACCTATCATGATAATTGCAACGTATATTGATTATATGGTTAGCTTGTATTTATGGTTTAATTATATTTAGATTGTCCCAAAAATGTGAATAAAGACTTCCTACTATATATTGTAAAGGTATTCAACCGAACACTTTTTATGAAGTTCAATTTTATAGTAGGACACACTAGAATAAAAATGGTAGTTAATATTATTAAAATAATAATACGACCGTTAATATTATTGATATCCAAAGACTCCATATACTAGTATTGATATTTAATATATTTCCAAATGATATTGTTAATATTTGTAAATTATATTTGGTTATTATTAAAACCTAAAATGTCTGTAGTATTTCAAGGGTCTTAATTGGTTACCAGTTTTATTGAATGGGTAGTGATTTTATGACTTGGAAATTAACCTAATAGGCTTAAATTACCTATTCTAATTTTAGAGTCATTCTGCGTGGGTTCCATATATTCTTTCGCTAAAGCTATTTCGGTCTCTTGTATAGAAGCATGTTTGGAACTCTCATAGTTGGCTAATATTATTGACCAAGATTCATTCTGAAACATCTGGTGGAAGAACTTTTCTTATAAAAAATACACCGAAGTGTATACTGGTGAAATAGTTCCTTAGTGACGTTTTAAACAATTATTGACTTGCTTATAATTAAAGATTTAATTGAGATTTAGATCCGCTTTCTCTTATATGTGTACTCAACAGCACAGTGATTAGTGCGAGGACTTATAATAATGATTGTTCATAAACATATATTAATATGGAACCAATAAACAATGATTAAATCATTCACGAGAGTACCATGCTATATGGGTAGATTGTAATCATGGTTTAAGTTGAGGTTTATAGCCACGTTCACTAACGTTGTCACAAGGATCGGTAAGAAATTCCTACCATGAAATAATAACCTATATATTAATATAAAAACCAATATAAGCAATTATCAAACCTTTCATGAGCGCCTCTTGTTCAATGGGGGAGTAATCCATGATCCGAGACAAGAGCCACTATCAATCTCTGTATCGTGCCAGAATGCACCTTCTCTGATCGAGGTTGGATTTGAAGAGGACCGAGTGTGAGGACAAATTTGTACTCTTAATTTTATGCAAATTTTGCGCTTAATTATGCAGGTTAAGACAATTGACAGACGAGGCATCCCGGCCAGACTTAATAGTTGGGGAGGGGGTGGGGGAAAGGGGGGGGGGTGTCGGCGTCTTTCGAGACCGAGTACTTACCTCCCGCTTCGAGGACTGTGCCCTATCACATTCTCCAATCTTGGCGCTAATTAAACTGCGTAATAAAACACTGCGATCAAAGAGACCAAACACTTTGCAATGGATTTCTAAACTTTCGGCCTTGTTTTAAAGACAGAATCATTACAATCACGATAAGAAGACAACCTGTTAACCAACGGGTCCATGCCGATTAACGCGGAGAAAACGTTCGGGAATCTCCCAGTTGAAAGAACTGCAGGGACGGGAACACATTTGGTCGATTCTGTTAATGCCATCTCGAAACAATTAACTGCGCGACCAATCGGGATTTGTCTAACCCCATTCCGCTTATTAGCCTGTATAAGAATCACTATGAGGATTCACAGCTGATAAAAGGGAAACGAACAGGTGTCACATAAACCATGTTAGCCAGTCACGGATGTAATTATGATATTGAGATCGTCCCAGTTAATTTATATCTTCTTCCTAGGTTTTTTTCAGTGTGGTTTGCTTCTATGTTTACTTTCGTTATAGTAATTAAATGCTCTTCCTATTTTTGTGTTATATTTTAATTGCTATCTTTATTTTACGATATCTTAACAATCCTTATAATAATTAAATGCTCTTCCTATTTTTGTGTTATATTTTGATTGCTATCTTTATTTTACGATATCTTAACAATCCTTATAATAATTAAATGCTCTTCCTATTTTTGTGTTATATTTT
>JAUTBT010007320.1:0-25761 GCA_032361225.1 Lepetodrilus schrolli
TTTTCTTTTAATGTATTGGTGGAATCAATACAACTGGCACCACTATGTATTGTGTTTGTTCTTGTCTATCAGGGAATTGCACCCCTGAACAATGTATTACCCTGCGATAGTTTTGTCAGAGCTACAACAGTCTTCATTCAATAATATTGGGTGGCGCTTAACTCATGATGAGGTGTATATATGAAGGAGGGAATGAATGAAGGAAGGATTTTATGTTATTTGAGCATGATTGCGTATACGTGTAGTAGGTCATGCTACTTGACTGGGCATTGGTAGAGCATGATACCAGTGTCTTGGTATTGAAATATGGACCATCATCAGATACAATGAACATAGATGTGTAAAACAGTTGCCTTTGAAATAACACTAATTTTATTGCAGAAAATACATTATTGGACAATATTATTATTGTATATATTGTCATGTAAATGTACATTAATACAAAAATAGCACTTGTACTATAGCACTCAAAAGAAATATACACGTTCAAAACATGTAAGCATATCATAGCATCAAATATACACTGTCATGTAAATGTACATTAATAAAAAAAAATAGCACTTCTACTATAGAACTCATAACAAATATATACGTTCAAAACACGTAAACATTTCATAGCATCAAATAGACATCGTATAGTAAACGTAGCATTGGGGTACACATGCACCGAGCACGCACAATGCACACAAAACATCAACAATGTTCTAGTTACACGTTGGCCTTATGTACTGTCCTCATATGGCGAAGCTTGTTGCCAGACTGGATGAAAGTTTTCTTACAAAAGTCACAACTGTACGGCTTCAGTCCAGAGTGGATGCGACAATGTTTAGTGTACGTGGAGTAGTCGTTGAAAGACTTGGAACAGTCTGCACACTTGTAAGGACGCTCGCCGGTGTGGATGCGCATGTGAGTAACGAGACCAGTTCTCCAGTTGAACACCTTGGGACACTCGGAACACTTGTGTCTGCCCTCCTTCTTCCTGGAACCAGAGACTGCTGATGACGTCATTCTGGCACTCGTGGACACTTGAGCTTCCGGTTTGATGACGATGGACACGGATGTGGGAGTGGCAGGAACACTGTAAACGGACGGACTGTCGCTAGACGGCACTGCGACAATGTCGTCTGCTCTGGTTGAGTACGGTTTCGGGTCGTCTGCTGACGTATCCGGTGTATTGTAGTCTAGGACGTCGTCGCAGATGTCGCCGTCCGGGGAGACGCTGGAGACGTAGGACGGCCAGAGGGCGCCAGCATCGACCTCCTCCTGCAGGAGGTTCAGAGCCAGAGTCGTGATGACGTCTTCCGGTGGATGTAAAGACGTGGTGGAGCAGGAGACGCCAGGAGGCGTGATGGGCAGCTGGACGTCATTCAGGATCTCTCGTTGGAGGAGAGCACTCTGGAACTGGAACGAGAGCTTCTGGTGCTGGTACACGTCGCTGGCCCAGACCGTGGTGGAGTAGTGGTCGTAGGTGAAGGTGTTACAGCGAGTCCCCGGGGCAGGACACGGCGGGGTCGGGACGTACTGACCGTGTGTCTGGATCTGGTAGTTCAGCTTGGAGAGAGGAGTCTCCGGCAGTCTGAAATAATACAATATTGGAAAAAATGAATACAATATGACATTTAATACGTACACTAAATTATATTGGTCATCCACGAGGTCGCAGGAAATGTTACACAACGGTGTACTAAAAATCACTATAGTATATCGTAGCTACTTCTCTCATTACGGGGGGGACTGTGTCCGACCTTTAGAGGTCGTATAACAAATCATATGTTACAACATATTGAATAGCTTACAACCGGATGTTTCATGTAATACAAGAACGTACATTAAAAGAGTAATTGTACAGGGTGTCTCGTTAGTAGATCTACTTAAGACAGCACCGTAAAAGGAAATGTTTCGCTATGTATTGTAATAAA
The DNA here is from genome assembly GCA_032361225.1 of Lepetodrilus schrolli. Taxonomy (NCBI): domain Eukaryota; kingdom Metazoa; phylum Mollusca; class Gastropoda; order Lepetellida; family Lepetodrilidae; genus Lepetodrilus; species Lepetodrilus schrolli. The sequence continues at coordinate 1,920 of JAUTBT010007320.1, forward strand.
ATGTACTGCGATAAATTGAAATAACACGATAATGAGGCGACCAATGCTATTACAATCGGATGTTATATGCTATTACAACAGGATGCTATATGTTATTATAACAGGATGGTATATGCTATTACAACAGGATGTGTGTAGCAGGTCCTGAGGTATTGAGGAGACGTACCTGGTATGAACTGGCCTCTGGTATGGAGAATACGGAGTACCAGACAGCGAGAGGCGGCTTGGGCACTTCCGGCGATATCGGTTACCTAGCATCAAGGGAAAAAACACGTCAACTAGGAATAACGTAATAATGACAATACCATATCAACATCAAATACACCAGCATTAGTTCAACATGACAAGATGTATTTCAGAAGTGCATGGCCTACGCATTTGTTTTAACATTTTTTTTTACATCTTTTAAGGAAGATTAACAGAGATTGTTTTCACTACAGGAAGAGTTTCATTTGTTAACAGTTAATTTCGAGAGACAATTACAATAATACTGTGGATTATATGCTTTTCTACTGATTTCATAAAATACACTAAAAGAAAATGATATTCGTCTTCAACATTAAGTACACAGAATATGATTTACTAGTATGTTAACATGTTCGCAATTGCTGAATATGAATAGAAATAGTTTGAAATTTTGTTATGCCAAATCTGCGACTGAATATTTCTACAACGTTGTTTTAAAAAATGGACATCAATATAAACAGCACACATGACTTATCTATATACATAAGTAACACCAGGTAAACGAATGTGTTGTCTATTATCATCCTATGTTTTCGACATTTCATAACATTTCTATTCATATGCAACAGTCTAAACCAATGTATAATACAACAACAATAATAAAGAACACATTTCTACATACTTCTCCAAGAACAGCATTTGATGAGAGTCGTTTATTTAGGCATAGATATCGCTTGAAGGAATACTGAGTACTTTCTCAATATGTTCTCGTAATGTGAATCCCCATAATTAAGACGATAAAGTTAAATGGGCAAAATGTTTATATCGAAAATCTCACGGACAATATTGTGAGGAATGGTTGGATATGCTTTAAGCATGGCTAATGCAGTTTACTATTATATATGGGCGGGCCATTGGCTTTTTATGCAATAGGAGAATTAAATTCAATTGAATATAATCTTTATGTTATGGCTTTAGAATTCGTGTCCATTTCTATGTTTTGGTTCTCAGCAACGTAAAAACTCTATCTTCGCTTTTGAAAGAAGCCCTATAGACTTATAGTTTCCTTTTCTTGTAAATTGATACAATGAGAATAATTAAATTTCACATGCAATACATTGTAAATAGGTCCTATAAAACAATTATTAATGCTTGGATTCGTTGAAAATGAGCATTATAATTTTGTATAGTAAGTTAGTATAGTACATACCTTGTAGAGAGACATCCATAGTAATCCGACAGAGGTATGCTGAGAGATCCTTTCGCAGTAAAACAACGCAAAACGAATGTCTAGGTTTCAGCAGAAAGTTTGTATTTTATACTGCCTTATAACAACAAGTGAGTTTAGTTTAGTTTTGATTTGGGGTATTCTCGCCATTCTGCCATGGCTGACCGTTAACACATCACATGTCACGGTGATTGGTACATATGGCACCAAATACATACACAAAAGGGTTAACGGTGTGACGTCAATGAGTGATGATCTAGTTATTGTGTAAACCATTGGTGAACTGTTGTTAATTTGCTAATTTAAACACCGTACGGTATATGCCTACTTGATTCATTTATAAGTAGGCCGATGGAGACGATATTTATTAGTAGGCCTATGGAGATGATATTTAGCGTTAACCAAGAATATACATTATTGGTTTTACTATGCATTTCTATTTGAATTTACCAATAAGGTTTTATTAATAAATTAGAGTGGAAAACAATTCCCATTATTCACCTCTAGCAGATGGTAAAAAGAAATAGTTATGCAATTGTTGGAATTATTTTTTGGAAGATTAATTATGATAACGTAAAATAGTACCGGCTAGACGTAGAAATACATCTTAAGCGTGTGGGGATTGACAAACGTCATCGATTGGTTAGTTTTCGTTAGGTATACCACGCACGTTCCAGAAAACATCAAAATGATAGTTCAAGCAGGGCGATATACAAAAGAAACAATAGTCATAAACATAACGTGTGTTCTACATCTATTGTTACATTTTTTTAATAAATATGCACTACACTAACGATATTAATGAGTCTAAACTTATTTGCCTACATTCCGTCACTTGTGTGAACCAATATCAAACGTCACTCAGCCTTATTCCGTAAATTCGAGATAGTTGGCAGTTGTGGATACACTAGATGAATAGTACTCAGGCTGCTGGGAGTACAGTACAACACAAGGACACGTTAACCAATTAACAAATACCAGTCAAGTTATAACCAATCAGTGTCAGCCGCTGACCATAGTTCCGAATCCTATCATTTGAATCATACCAATCTGAGTGATGTGTGTTGAAAACAAGGTAATTGACAGATATAATTATGTTAATGAAGCTTCTTAATGAACAAATGATGAATCAACATTTGCGTAAAGAAGCCTGTCCGAAGGGTATTCCAACGGGTCTCAATCTGTATATTAATGAAAGAAATATCCTTATGCCATAACTTATGGTTACATGGGTCATAAAGTTAGGAGCTCCTAAGTTTAGGATGTTGTGAAAAAAGGGGGCCAGGTGTCTACAGAGAAAATATTCGCATTTTTAAAATGTAGGGATAACAAAGTACAATTTCCTGATATCCATAGCAAAAATAACCCACAATGATATATTGTTGTCTAGGTGGTATGCGTCCCGAACATTCGAAATGTAGGTATTATTAATTGCGATTTCCTGGCATCTTTTATAACACCCGTTTTATCACCGGACATTTTGACATGTAGCCGAAATGAAAACCTACGGACATCTGCAGAAAGATACCTACCAGGGTCTGGAGATGGCTTCCAGAAATATTGAGATACAGGCAAAAAGAGATGCGATTTTCTTTGCATCAACCGATGCTCCTGGACCTTGTTTTTAATGTAGGTATAAAATAAAATGCGCTTTCGTGACGACTGCAGAACTAAAATGGCATTTGTTTTTGCATTGAAATTGGTCTATTGTGATATAAACTACAAGTATTCAAATGTTGCAGTAAACCTGCGAGCACCGGCTGGTACTGACAGACCAAGGATGATACCTGCATTCTACATGCAGCGCATCCTATCAAAGCACCAAGCTGTATCCCCATCGCAGTGGTAGTCGTAAAGCCAAGTGGCCGTAACCATCTCTCCGATTTGAAGAGCTGTTGAACATACAAATCTGGCTTAGCTGATGTTTGGTGTTTCCATAATCGATTATATTACTTGTAATCATTGTAGCATCTCTCCCGCCTGTTTGACGTTGGTCAGCTACTGCCATAGATCTTCATTACTGGAACGACCATTTGACAACTAGGCGACACTCATTGTCAATCATAAATAACACCAGAGAACCAGCATTAACGATTTCAAAACATATAGTATATAATATACGAGAGACTATACCACATTTATTCATGACAGCCTGCAAACAGTCTTTCCAGTAAATATTTTGCAGTTGTCTCCTCGAGATGAGGATTCTTTTTATAGATACAGGAAAGTAATGGATATTACGCGAGGATGCTAATCTAAGAGGAATATACAAGTTAGAACTACGTTCATGTTTAGAACATTGTCAGAAAGATTATTTCACTCCTATACTCAACAAAATAAATTACGGGCCGGCAGACAGTTTGTGGGGCAACTTTCTACAAAAGAAATTGGAACTCGGCTGGAGGAGGCGATTACCTTTCTTCTTCATATATCATGTATATATAGTTTGGCAGGTAATGTTACCAACCCCCGTTTGGTATCAGTACTCAAAAAGTATTTAACCCATATCACCCAAATTCAGCACATTGTTAAGAAATATTTGTACCCAACCAGTTCGCTGAATAACTATTTCACTTCATAGTTCGCTGAATAAAAATACTGTCTATTTAACTATTTCACCGTTGCTAAATATATGGAAGGGTGCCATTGTAACATTAATCTTTCACCCATTTGCAATGAGGTCAATGGGGTCCTGTTACACCGTTCTATGATGCAACTCTAGAATTGGTAGGGTACACACATTTCCTCACACTACCAAATTTGAGGACCTGCATTCAACAGCTTTCAAGTAAAGGTATCAAACGGGTTTGTAACATTACCTGCCAGACTATAGTACATCTGCAAGTTATTGAAAAGTACCTGGGGTTAAAATTATAATATTACACTAAATATATTAAATCCAAAAAGGCTCCTGGCACTTAGTTAATTTTGTCAATTATACAAGGGGATGTCAGTGTGGTCATACATTATTGAATTTCTTAAACCAGTTGGCAAAACTGATATCGAAGGCTCTGCAGAGCGATAAACTCATTATTGCCATTTAATAGATTCTAACACTAAGGAGAGATTCTATTTATCACAAAAACTGTAGATACTATTGTAATATATCCTACTAAAATTTCTGATTTCAGGCCTATGAATAAAATATTAATGACCAGTTCTAGTTTAACCAACAATGAATAAAATTGGGTCAACACGGCTCCTTTTAAGGTTCAAGACTATGTTCAGTACAAGTCCGGGCTCTACAGCAATGATTGTAAGCCTGCCCGGACAGGGATTATCCACAGACAGACATGTGAAGTAGCCCAGATTAACAAGCCCTTAACCTACAGGACAAGTAGTTTCTCATGTCCAACAACACAGACAGGTGCCTCAAAAAATTATGTAAGAGGCCTGCACTTGTCACCATATTCTGCTCACTATAAACCAGAATTGTTGAGAAATTGATTCAATTAGTGCTTTACATTACAGCAGAAATATAGATAGGTTTTGATACACTTATTTGCCAGGTTCATTGACAGTTTCAGAGGATGGTGAAAGAGTAGGTCGCCACGAAAGCAAATGCACGAACATTTCATAAACATTCCTTTTAAATTACTTGTGTTTTCAACTCGATGAAATCAATACATCTTACCCAACATCTGATATACAAAATCTGAACATGTGTCAAGTTCTATAACATGATCAGTCAAAATACAGAACAAACAATGTGATAGGTCTCCATGTTTATTGGATCCAGCTCAACATAAATCACATTCAGCTGCTGTGCTGCTCAGAGATTGGCTTGTTCCTGTTTCCACTTGAGGAGGGGGCCGTGGTTGGGCCGATATTGAACATTGACACCATCAGCTATAAGACGTCCATCAGCACGCATGTCCTCGTAACAGTCCCTCGACCACTTGGTGAAACCCCAGCGCTTGGAGACCACGATCTGAGGAACAGATAGTATGTGCTGTTATTGAAAGTAATTCAACTTTAAACAGCATGCCTGACATTGGGCCCCCAATATTATTCACATAATATGCAAGGTTTCAATGTAAATTGTTGTCACCATGACATGACAAATACGGAAATTTGTAATTGAAAATACTGGGACTTTAGATATAAATCTTGCAATGCCTTGTGGTAGCATCAATAACATTTTGTTACACAGCACAAACATGCCAACATAAACCATGATTACCACCAGCAAACTTTGTGAAAATAATGACATATCCGATTATGGCATTCAAGGTGTGTGCAGTGATCTTTTATCTAAAAGAAAGTGGACTAATATTTTTCGAGATTTTTTTTGGATATAAATTTTCTCCAATATTGCTTGTGTTTAAAAAAAAACCCAGACGCATCCTGTGTTCTCTACTTGTTTCCAAACATATCGATTCATTCATTTATATATATATTATATATATATATATATATTTATATATATATATATATATATATATCTAGCCTGTAGACCAAATGCTAATCTATAATTTGAAACAAAAATGTACATGTACTATTTAAAGAATTAACAGTACCCTGATGAAAATGCCAAAATGGCGGGTAAACAGATGACTGATGACAAAAAAACAACATGCAGTATCGAAAGAGTCGAGACCTTAAAATTGAACAGTGAAATCACCAACCTTCTGTCGGCCTGGGTACTTGAACTTGGCACGTCGGAGGGCCTCGATAACGGATGCCTCGTTCTGCTCACGTGATCGGACAGACATGATTGGCTGTCCGATGTGCACACGTGCCACTGTCCCCTGGGGCTTCCCCCATGCTCCGCGCATACCGGTCTGAAGTCTGCAACACCAAGCATTGAAAACAATTGTCACAACAGCTATCGACATTCTCAGAAATACAAACTTTAAGAACTAGATACAAAGTTCAGTTGCAATTTGATATTTTGAATCTGTAAAGAATTCTGACCTGTCAGCGCCGGCACACGACAACATCTTGTTGATGCGGATGACGTGGAAGGGGTGCAAGCGCACTCGTAAGTGGAACGAGTCTTTGCCACAGATCTTCACCAGATACTTGTTGGCACAGATACGCCCGGCCTCCAGAGCCTCGGAGGAGAGCTGTTCATACTCGTCCGAGATGAGGTGTATACATAGTGGGAACTCGTCCACACGCGCTCTCTTTCTGCCCAGGTCAAAGATACGGATCTTCGGATCTGACAATATAATCATTTCATAATAAAGTTCACATACAAAAGTTTTTAATACCATAATACTGGTCTTCTGGGGGTAAAATTTTGTTAATGGATGGGATTTTTTTTTTAGGCCGATGAGTGATGATGAAAAACCAGTAAATTTCCCAGTAAATTAGGAGTGGGAGAAAAATGTAAATGATAAATTCTAAATAATACGATATAAATAACTGTGCAACAGCCCCAATACTAAATATCAGCACCATATCCTAGATTGTTATCACAAGAGTTTAGATAAATAATATCTTTAGTGTGTAATTACCTGGGACACCCCGACAAAAACGGGACTTGGGATACGGCTTGTTTTTACAGTAGCGGTAGCTGAAACATAAGTAACAATCAAGTAAACATTGAGGAAGTGGGAATGTCACTCTTTATGAATCCTTCAACATATATACAAGCACACAAGTTTTAACAGTTGAAAGCAAGGCGAGAATCATCACACTTATGCTGGATAGCTGTATACATTATACAAGTCTTATCACTGCTTTTGGCTGGCATGTACAAGACGGGTTTCACATACAACTAGAAATGCGCAATTCTGGGATAGAAAATGGCACTGGTTTCAACTGATCTACGGTGCCAAATTACCCCGGTGTGGTGAATATTGGACAGGTAACCGATTTAAATGTGTATTCGAACAGGAACACAACCCACAAAGACTACAGCATGTATGGGATGGGTCATTGCATATTTCCTTACATGAAACCTAATTGAATTCTGCTCCTGTGAAATTGGTGTCCAATGGCTAAACATCAGCCCCTGCCCTCTCATCAAAAGACCGATGTTTTACTAGTTTAACTTTTTTTTTTTGAATTGGGCCTTTAAGATTCTTTCATTTATTAACAAGGAAATTGTCGGTTGAACGTACATTTTTGGTCATTGTTTGTAAACAACGGTAATTTTTTTAAATCTAATTTATCAAACCAAATATGTGTCGGACAGAAACAACATAGACGTATGCAACTGGAAAAGTACTAAATATCATTATCGGAGACTCAATATTCCACAAAATTGAGTGAATGCACTGCCCGCAACATGTTATACTAACCAACGAGCTGGTCGTCGCCCCATTTTTATTTGCTGAAACAAGATAAATCAATTGGTGTAAAGCAAAAATATATAACTAGTGTTTATTATGAATACTTAAAGTATCAGGCAATTTATAAAATGGATTGATGTCACCAAGATTACGGAGATAATAGTCGATTTATTTCAGTTATGAAAAATTAAGCTGCCGACATGTTGGCCTACCTACGAAGGGAAAGAACTCTAATATGCCGGAAGTTGAAGTCATGTGATCTCCGAGCACCGTGTCGGAGGTTCACGAGTTGTTTTCTGTGGGGAGGATGAGGGTGTAGCAAGTAAACAAAATGACTAGAGACAAATATGGCACGAGTTGTCATTCTGGATGTTGTTAGGTTTGAAAGATCATGAATGGTACGTTTATTTATTCATCTAATATTTTATATTTGAGAAATCACTGACTAAAAACACGTAATGTCTAATATGGAGCTGTGACACCGATCTTGTTGACATGTCACGGATGAGACGATCATAGATAACATTTATTAATGCTAGTTGTAGCTTCGGGTACCTAGGTCTATGTTGTGCCATATTATTATTATTTACATTTTATTGGTACCATAGAGCTACGGTCAGTATCGAATATGTCAATGCTATGTGAATATGTACGGCTATGACCCTAAGCAGACTTTTAAACGCTTGTAATTCATAAATAAAATAAAGGCATGAATGGTTAACACCACCGATTGATTCACTAAGCATTTAGCTTCAACCCTGCATGCATATTTTTCCAAATTGCCTACTCTTCCATAAACATCCAGAGGATTGGTGGTATTTTTCATGCTTGGTCCTGTTTATGTTTATGGCCGGGTAGTGATAATGCTTCACTATACTCACTTTACTGGCCATAATCCTCCTATAGAGGCTATGGGAGCAAAGTGCGAAGCAAACTCCAGCGGCAGACAACCCGAAACCAAATCTCAAAATTCTCCTCGGAATGCATGTCATCAATCAAAATGGACCTCCGTAGTTAGATAAGACATCGCTTTGTTTGAATCCGCCGTCATTTTTTATGTAACTTATCGGAATAATTCACTAGCACCTTTCAAACTCATTTTATCCATCGTATCCTACGCCGGTGTTGGCACATGCGTATTAATTTATGTAGGTTGATGTGAAAAGTCGAAGTCTAAAACGAAATAGTTTAAACATTGTCACAGTGATTACGGCGAAGCATTATCACTACCCGGCCATAAACAGGGCCAATTTTCATGCCTGCCCTTGTTTAGTTATTAATATTATGAGCATGTAAACCTCCACCCAGGATCCTAGGTGTACTATACACATTCACATGTTCAACACTGACCGTAGCTCTATGGTGCCAATGAAATGTAAACAATAATAATAAGACGCAACATGGTTATGTAACCGCAGCTATGCTTGTTGCTGATTTCTACATCACCATCACCATTCTTGTCGTGGACAAACTTTCAAAACGCATTAAATACAAAATTCCATAGCAGCAGTTGCCGCCATTGTGAAAATGTAGCATTTTCATATTTTTGTCCGACTTTATAGCCGAATGGGTTTTGGTGTGAAACGACCTGTAACTGATTAATGTATGTATTTGTAGCTGTCAGGACTTGACACATGTTTACAGTAAACAATAAATCTAGCATGATCATTTGAAAAAAAAATTATAATAATAATAATCATAAGTAAAAAAAATTGGCAGAATATTTTTCTAATAAACAACTGTATTTAAGGCAAAGATGGAGATCATGGGCCCTTTCACTTTTATTACTAATTTTGGCCAGCTCTCGGTTGCAAAAATGTAATTCATAATTCCACAGACATCTACCGTATACTTAAAGTTAGAAACCATTTTTGTTAACCCTCCTATGAAGGAGTTTTTCTCCTATATTATATTAAATAATCGAAAGGCTCTCTGTTTCGTACTTTGTTTATTCTCACATGCTCAATTTCAACACTAGATTATATAAATTGTTTGATTAATATTGTTTTATTTTACAAAGTTATGGAAAGTGTATACCCCCAGTCCAACTACTGAAGTCTGTACAGACCCCACTGAAAATAAATTATTAACAACAACTATTTTTCTATCCCCAAATAAGAAAACTATTAATAATAATTATTAATATTGGTGTACTTGATTATGAAGTATCCGGTGAGAATATATTATACATTTGAATTGATTTTGCCAAATAATATGTTTTGATTTGAAGTGATGTTTCACACAGATCATTTTTCTCTTTTCATAGAAATTTGAGGTATATCATGCCAAAACACTAACAATTAATGGAAACTATGCATATTACTAATATATCAATTGTAAATAAACACTAATCTCATGGATTTCACTTTTGAAAATGAAAATACCTGTCAAATATTCTTTAAAATTGAAATATATAGGTAAACTATTAAATGCCCTTTCATTTTATTTTTAATTTATTAAATTATATTCAAGGAATAGTCTACATGTTTCAAAATACATGAAAATTGGGTATATTTTTGTCAAATTTTTATTTTGGTGTGGATCTTATTAAAGTTAGATCTAATGGAAAGTTGAATATGGACATTATTTACACTGTTTTTGCCATTTATTAATACATAGTATGTTGAATTTTGCCAAATATTATGTGCATACATACCGTATAAAATAGTAGGGTATTTATTAAAATATTACCAATGTATACCTAGAAATAACCAGTAATAAGAATGCAATTCAAGTAAGTTTATGAGAACGAGCAAGTATACAGATATTTCGTGTATCATGTTACTTTACCGGACTGATAACTATGCAAATTAGGGAGTTAATTTCACATGACGTCATTTTCATGTGACGTCATACTACTATTTATAAATGCTACCGTATGAAAATAGTAAACAAGATAGCAATTATAATCGGAGACTATGTGCTAATCGACTAAATTTAATATATTCACAATTTGTAATAAAAATGAGAATTGTTTTTAAAGTTGTTATTTTCATTTGGTGTATTTATCAATGAGTGAAGCGGTTTACAATTTACTGACCTGCATGTATTTCTACGCATAACTTATTATAGGGAAGTATTTTAGCTTTACATTAGATGATAAAGAGACATGGGGCATGTCTCGACGTCTGCCAACAATAAATCCAGATCACAAACATAATAACTTTCATTGTGATGTCATTGATGTCATCATACTTACGTACATGAATATTCTGTTGCGTCAATCATGTAGCCAAACTTGATTTTTATCTTTTACAAATTGTGATGCCTAAAATTGATGGTATGTCACTGATTTTCAAATTCTGAAATTCTATCCCATGTCCTAATTGTTATTATGAACTAGTTATGTTATTTGTTGTTAATTCCAGGTAACGATGGCCACTTCACTGAGAGACAGAATCTCCTAACTAGGCTCCTAGATGCAGTCAAACAGGTGGACACAATGTTAACATTAGCTGTCAACATTCTCTCTTGTTTTCATAAATATATGAACATCTACACATTTTAATAAATATATGAACATCTACACATTTTCGTAAATATATGAACATCTACACAAACCATGAATAATGGCAACATGATGATGCCATCTGAATATTACAAAGTAATCAAGATTGTTACACATATCTTGCACCAAAATTGAAAACTTGCCGAGTGATTTCTAAAAATGTAATAGGCATGAACTAGCAATGAGCTGTATAGAATATTAAGTCATGTATTTACTACTAAGCACACTGGAAGACATACAGATATAACACTGAATGAACCCATTGCAGACAAACAGACAGACATATATTTTATTCAATACAACACTTTGGCCCAAAATGCATTATGTACATAGTCAATCCATTACCATCGCTTGTGTACATTAACTGAGAGTCACGTACAGTGTAAAGTAGAAGACCTGTGAGTCTATGTATGCTGACTATACTCGTCCATGTTGCAGTGTCAGGTGAGATTTGGCGGACGCTCGGAACTCGCCACAGATGCTGACAGCAGGTAAAACTACTAACCATAGTGACTTGTAATCTACTGTAATAGTGTACAAACAGTTTCACTCTAGACATGTCGATATATTATGTTTTTGATTTGTCTGTAGCTATTAAATTGAAAAGGTTGTTCGCATGCAGAGTGTCTATTGATATTACCTGCAATGGTTGCTCATGTGCAGAGTGTATATATATAGATATTAACTGTGCAATGGTTGCTCATATGCAGAGTGTCTATAGATATTAACTGCACTGGTTGCTCATGTGCAGGGTGTCTAGATATTAACTGCAATGGTTGCTCATGTGTAGGGTGTCTAGATATTAACTGCAATGGTTGATTATTGTGCAGGGTGTCTTATAGATATTAACTGCAATGGTTGCTCGTGTGCATGGTGTCTATAGATATTAACTGCAATGGTTGCTCGTGTGCAGGGTGTCTATAGATTTTTTACTGTGCAATGGTTGCTCGTGTGCAGGGTGTCGTGTCTGTGTGCAGCCTGGGAGAGTGCTCTGCAACATGGCATGCGGAGGAACAACAAGGCCCGGCTGGCATTCAGGTGAGTGCTGGACATCTGACCGATGGTGACAGGTGGTCAATATTTCTGGATCACCGCCACAAACTCTTTCCTGCCTGTAGTTTCATCAGATTTATTAAGATATTAGTTGGGTTGACCAAGCCTAATATTATTGCTGTCACTATCCTTGAACATTGTTGTATGTTTATCGTTTGGTTGTATGTAATACTGTATTGTACGTTTACATTCCATGCAACAGACAGGTGACTGAGAGAGCTGGTCTGTCTACAGTTACAGACTTGATCAACGATATCAAGAATATCGACACTGAACCCGGTGAGCCAACATTTGTAGATCTCCAGAATAATAAAGCTTGATATCTTTGTGTATTTTCTTTATTGCTTCTACCAAAAGTACATCATCGTTGAATCAGTGTTTACATCTACCATGGCCTACTGTAACATATTTTATGTACACATCCTTGTCCAGCAGCACCTGTAGTCAGGACCTATGTCCTTATTCTGTTATGTAAGTTATATGGACATGGTGAGAGTTGTATATATAGTGAACCCTTGATACTTTATGGGTCCACGAAGTATCCCCAGTGTTATTGCATATAGCATTATATGGAGAGATCATGAAGCAGTATCACTACCCGGCCATAAACAGGGCCAAGTGTTACAGTTGTTCATAGCGCACGTCGGCGGAGATCGCTGTCGTCACGGCTCACAGTCAACAGTCACGATTAGTTGAGTAGATGACTAGACATGCTTAAGTATCAATCAGTCTACATCCTTTGATCACAGCGTCATTTCTTACATCTCAACTATCTTCCATTCCAGCCTTCTGGCAGTATGTTAAGGAACACATGACAATGCATGAACAGCAGCGGTTCCTCAATCTGAAGAACGTGGGTAGTGATGCTGGGCGCGGCAGAGCGTGGCTGAGGTCCTCCTTCAATGAACACACTCTGGAGAGATACATGCACATGTTGATTGACAGCGAAGATGTGCTGGGGTCAGTTTCTGAGATACTTTTTTAACATGTTTAAGCGGTATTTATTTTGAGGTCTTCCTTCGTCGTGTATTGGTGGAAGATTCCTGCTTTAACATAAAGCTTCAATTGAAGTCTCCTTGAATTCATGAACAAATCGGAACATTTTATTTGTTGTTATTATTGTGGCTTGACAATTGTTATTATTGTGGCTTGAAAATTGTTATTATTGTGGCTTGACAATTGTTTTACTATTGTTAATACCTCAACATCTCTCCACAGGCAGTTCTATGAAGAATGGTCGTTCCTCAGGGACCAGGAGAGAAGTAGCATGTTGCCAATGATGGCAGCCGGTATGTTATAGTAGGGACCTCCTGATAGGGGTACAGTTCTCCTGATAGGGGTAGGGACCTCCTGATAGGGGTACAGTTCTCCTGATAGGGGTAGCGCTCCTGATAGGGGTAGGGACCTCCTGATAGGGGTATGATTCTCCTGATAGGGGTTGGGACCTCCAGATAGGGGTAGAGTTCTCCTGATAGGGGTAGGGACCTCCTGATAGGGGTAGAGTTCTCCTGATAGTGGTAGAGTTCTCCTGATAGGGGTAGGGACCTCCTGATAGGGGTATGATTCTCCTGATAGGGGTAGGGACCTCCTGATAGAGGTAGAGTTCTCCTGATAAGGGTAGGATTCTCCTGATAGGGGTAGAGTTCTCCTGTTAGGGTATAGTTCTTCTGATAGGGGTAGAGTTCTTCTGATAGGGGTAGGGACCTCCTGATAGGGTAGAGTTCTCCTGATAGGGGTAGAGTTCTCCTGTTGGGGTAGAGTTCTTCTGATAGGGGTAGGATTCTCCTGATAGGGGTAGAGTTCTCCTGTTAGGGTAGAATTCTTCTGATAGGGGTAGGGACCTCCTGATAGGGGTAGAGTTCTCCTAATAGGGGAAGGGACCTCCTGATGGGGGTAGGATTATCTGATAGGGGTAGAGTTCTCCTGATAGGCTCCTGATAGGGGTAGACTCCTGATAGGAGTAGTGTTCTCCTGATAGGGGTAGGGACCTCCTGATGGGTATGCTTCTCCTGATAGGGGTAGGATTCTCCCGATAGGCATAGGGACCTCCTTATAGGGGTAGAGTTCTCCTGATAGGGGTAGGGACCTCCTGATATGGGTAGAGTTCTCCTGATAGGGGTGGGGGAATGTCCGAGTCAGGATGGATATCTTAAGTTAGCAATCTCAGTTTACCATATTGATTCAGGATAACATTCCAAAAATTAATTATAGGATTATCATTATCATTCTTGGTTTGTCAGTATCAACAGGTGCTCACAGGTTTACTGCTATGCTGTGCTCTACAGGTGTTTCAGGTTTCCTCCTGCTGTGAACTGATAACTCACAGTCTTCACCTCAGTATCCAAATAATCTTTTAACATTCACGGCAACTCAACATATGTTAATTTCGTGAAGAAATCAATGTTAACGATGTCAGCCTTCTATGCATTGTAGGACTGGGTTCCATTCTGTTCGCAATAACCATCGACCGGCCAGAGCTGAACCGGTCCCATCAATCTGCCAACATCCATGTGAACCACAGCGGTGAGCCAGGATCCCTGGAGGACGATCAGGAAGATGAACCACACGCTGTCATCGCCAGGGACAACGGTAATAGTAATCTAGCGAACCTACCACTGTGTGCCTGGGTGCTGTTCTATCTGAGTGGTCCTAGTCCCTATGAATGCATGTATACTGCAGTTCAGAATCTTGTTGCTCTGTGAAACAGGTAGTAGGAGTGTATTTGAAACCAGCACTGATGTCGCCAGTAAACATGGTCACTATATTTTATGAAATAGCTCTATGCAAGTTTTTACTTCCAGAAGTAATAGCAGAAAGTATAAAGCCCAAGAAGGAGAAGAAGGAGAAGGATAAGAAGAAGAGGAGGAAGAAGTACGCCAACATTGTTAGTTTTGATGAGGATGATGCTGAGGTATTCAGCACAGAATCAGGGTCAGTGGTTGCCAAGGTAACCAAATCTCCTCACAGCTCGGTGAGTTCTGAGCCCATGTCTCGGGAGGATGCGGTTCATGACATACTGGATACCGTGCATGATAATACGGGGATAGAAGATTCTGCTGATGCCGTATCCAAAATTGGCAGTTCACCTTCACCAGAATCAACAAGGGGGGTAACTGGGACTGTTAAAAAGGAAGGTCATGCTGCACCTTTGAAACGTGGGGCAAGTTCTGTGAGTCAGACGTCATCAGACCAGATGTCAAGGTCAAGTCTTGGGTCGTTCAGCTCTGAAGATGTTGATATGGGGTGAGTGAATTGTTTGGATGCATCTTTGAATAATGTACGTTGGGTGTGTGGTAGAGGAATTTTCTTCTAAGCAAGATCAGCTTTCTTCAAGGTTCAGGATTATTTAGGAGAATATTTAGGTATGTTAATTTCTCCATATTCCATCACTATTTTATGACATTTACTAATTTTTGTTTTACTGATATTTTGACAACTATCAGCAGAATATATTCGTCCGTTTCTAGGGATGTGCCCTCCAATCTAACGCCACTGTCTCCGTCTGGTCAGCCAATCAGCATCACCCCACCGAGTGACAGGGATATGTCGCGCAGCCAGTCACGGAGCCAGTCACGTAAGTCTACGTGTCCACAATCATCTCTAACACTGCATCACTAGGCATCTTCCTGTGTGTCTATCTTAGTATATCTTAGTATGTCACAAATAGGTGGAATAGTCTGTTTCATACATGTAGGTAAATGGATCATTTATTCATCCTGTCATACTAACGGGTACCCATGTATGGTTGTTGACATGCTAGTGGTGTGGAATGTTTAGTGCTTCGACCATAACCAATGTTAACAGACATTTTGAATGATAATCACTGAAATTATTTTTGTTTTTAATTTTTGCCATGTCGTATATAATTATTATCATTACAAATATTGAACAGCAGGCTGGAATACTCAGATATAAATATTTGTAAGGGGGTAGTCTGTGGTTGTATGAATGTCCGTGTGTGTGTCTGTACAGTGGACTCGGCAGATGTGGTGGGATACTTGGGAGAAGATGTGGAGACGGCAGCTCTGGGTCTAGCCATGGCTCAGAAAGGACTTGCCCACAGGTGGGTGCTATTTACCACACAACTAGTCTTCATGTTAAATCACTACTGCTACAATCTGTTGTTGCATCAAGTCTAGAGGTCGCATTTATTTATTTCCCAAATAAACACAAGTTTTTATAGTAGATTCCAGTTGTCAGTAATTATCAGGCAACAAGTTCATCAATTTTAGTCGTAAGCATTGTGATTTATTAAAAAATAATTTTGAATTACTATTTCTATAAAAAAGCTTGCATTGGTCGAGTTCTGAACAATGAGCGTCAATTGTTGATGTTGTGTTTGCAGCCCGCGCACTCAGGGAGATGGAGGGAGTATGGAGGAGGTTCTAGAACAACAAGGAGTCAAGGCAAATAGTATGTGTCAGACAACTACTCATATAGCACTGCCCTCCTGCCCGAAGATGTCTACTGAGAAGAGTGAGATAAATATAGTTGTTAGGCATGCAGTATCTTAGTGGATTTGGTTGCACTTTCTACTCTGAATTTGTGGGTTTTCCTTTTACTGGAATTTGATTGAGTACAAAAATACTGTGTGGAAAAAAATGGCTCACTCATTTTTCTCCAGATATTATTTTGATTTCAGAATGTTAGAAAATGGTCATAGATGTAGGCCCTGGTAGATTGCTCAAAACATATCTCAGGAGTGGGTGTGGCATGGTAGTAAGTCCTCAGACGGGAGCCAGAGATTCTGAGTTCAAGCCTCCACTAGGGACCCAGCATCAATGTTCACATTGTTCACATTTCCAACACGACCGTGATAGGATGCACTGACTGTGCAGCTGGTGCGCGCAGGTTTACTGCAACATTCAGCACTACGGATGTTGTGGGTTTCCTCCTGCCCTAAACTGACAAGTGAAAGAATCTTGAAAGCGACTCTAAACCCCAATTAAATAAAAACACACCAAAAAAAATAACCTGTCCTTGCAGATTCACTGCAACACTCAATGCCACTAGTGTTGCAGGTTTCTCGCCTTCTACTGAAAAGATGTGAGATGAGTGAAATAATCTTGAAAGTAGCTCTGAAACATGATATTAAAAAGTAATACAAACAGAAAAAACCCCAAATACTATACCATTACTATCTAACTCTACAACTGCTAACTATTTAACTTTACTATTTTGCTTGCTGAGATTAAAATTCTGCATCCTGATTATCTAGTTATGTTATTACTAACCTAACTCTACCATTGCTAACATCTAATTCTACCATTTCTGACTAGTCCACTGGTGCTGTGTTCAACTACTCTCACTTCTCTTTAACCTCAACCTACACTCATGCTTTTGTTTGCTATATTTATCCACCAGTGAAAAGGTTAACTCCTTTCACATTTTCACTAAACAACGCATTGTTCTTCTGCCTGCTAGAGGCTGCCAGTGTTAGCATGTAATACTGACCTTGATAATCATCCAGCCGGCCAAGGGTTAATGACCACATTCATTTCATGTCATATACTGACATCATGATTGTGCAGATTAGTGTATACAATATTTTGTAAATGTTGTAAAAATATTGTAAACAATTGATAGAAATTGAAAGAAGGCTATTGCGATATTTTAAGATATTATTTTTGTCATTTTACTTGATTAGAAGTTTGTTCACTGTTCCACAGAACACTATAGACAAGTACAGGAGCTCAGTATTATAGTGTACATGTCATTGTGTGTTCACAGTAGGTGCCCAGTGTTGCACCTGTGTCATTGTGACATTGTAACATTGTGTCCATGTTTCTTCTTTAGGTGACCTGAGACAAGCAGTGGTGGCCATGATGCTGAGGAAAGATGAAGTGGAGGAGCAAAACAAGTAAGTAATTGTCAGGGGAAGTCAACAAATACAAGTCAACAAATACAAGTCAACAAATACAAGTTAATAAATACAAGTCAACAAATACAAGTTAATAAATACACGCTAACAAATACAAAGTTAATAAATACAAGTTAACAAATACAAAGTTAACAAATACAAGTTAATACATACAAGTCAACAAATACAAGTTAATAAATACAAGTCAACAAATACAAGTCAACAAATACAAGTTAACAAATACAAAGTTAACAAATACAAGTTAACAAATACAAGTTAACAAATACAAGTCCTTGTTGAATCCCATGTTGGACTCTCCATAATTTATGTGATGAAGAATTACAGGTCAGTTTCCCAAGAAAAGAGTGTTAACACTGATGTCATTGTAACTAGATTTATCACATAACATAGGAGTTTGGGGAGTGCAATAAACCCATGCAATAAATATATACATTTTCACTAATGCAATAACACAATAGATTTTTATAATTGTATTCATACACGATTTCAATGTCTTTTTGGAGCTCTTTTAGAACTTCTTGGGACTTATTTTGTCAAATATGAAGTTAAAACATTTCTTCAATTAAATATGCAAACACATTTATTAATATTTACACATTTACTATATTTTGTTCGCATGCTTTAACCCAGTTACGATGGTTCCCAAGACATTTGCCTATTTTAGTGTTTATGGCTGAAAATCAATATTACAATACTTTCTACAGTTATGTGATAAATAGAATCTCACAATCGTGTTCATATAATTACTGAATTTATTAAACCCGTTGGCAAAAATGATATTATTCTCGGCATCTAATAAATTCAGTATTATTTGACCACTCATATGAGGTCCTCTATGTACACAATATGGCAGGGGGACAGGGTTCAATGTCCATGGTGCTGTGTCATCCAGGTCTGTGCAAGCAATGTTGGACCACGAGATGGAGATGGCGTCCATGTTGCGTGCAGAGATGGAGGAGATGAATCAGCAGCAGCAGATGCAGCGGGAGAAGGACGAGACCAAGATACAGACACTCCACAAGTAGGTCAACACAGCCTAGTGTTTGTAACCAGAGTTTATATGTCCTGTGTTCGTAACCAGAGTTTGTATGTCCTGTGTTCGTAACCAGAGTTTATGTGTCCTGTGTTCCAGAGTTTATATGTTCTGTGTTCGTAACCAGAGTTTATATGTTCTGTGTTCGTAAACCAGAGTTTATATGTCCTGTGTTCGTAACCAGAGTTTATATGTTCTGTGTTCGTAACCAGAGTTTATATATCCTGTGTTTGTAACCAGAGTTTATGTGTCCTGTGTTCGTAACCAGAGTTTAGGTATTGGTAACAAAATGAAGGTTGTTTATTGTTGTCATGTGTACTAAACATGTGGTCTAAACATGTTCACATTACTGGCATCTCAATATCAAACATGTTGGTTCTTTTCAGGGAAAATGAGTTGTTGAAGCACCAGCTTCGTAAATACGTCAATGCTGTACAGCTGCTACGGACAGAGGCTGCTGACAAGGAATGTACGTAACTGTGGGCTTGTGCTGGTCATTGTCTGTTACATCAGCTAGACAAGATGGCATGGAGGATATTTCTATAACACTACAACTATCCTAAAACTCACATGTCTTATGTCTCGTAGATTTGTTCAGTGATATTACTATATATTTAATACTATTGTTAGGTAATACCATGGACACAATATTCAGGGTAAAAATAAAACACTGATATGATATTTATACTAATGTATTGTTTCCATTCAGCCCCTATCCTGGGTATAAATCTGGAGGAACCTCAGCCCACTCTCCCTCCGACCAAACTCGCTATCGATTACAGTCATGAGGCATCCGAGTATGAGAAGAAGCTGATACAGGTGAGACACTGTGTTGAGTCATGTTGTGTTAGATGAGACATCCTGTCATGTCAGGTGAGACACCATGTTGTGTCAGGTGAGACATCCTGTCATGTCAGGTGAGACACCATGTTGTGTCATGTTGTGTCATGTTGTGTCATGTTGTGTCAGGTGAGACATTGTGTCATGTCAGGTGAGACACTGTGTTGTGTCATGTTGTGTCAGGTGAGACATTGTGTCATGTCAGGTGAGACACTGTTTTGTGTCATGTTGTGTTAGGTGAGACATCCTGTCATGTCAGGTAAGACACCATGTTGTGTCAGGTGAGACATCCTGTCATGTCAGGTAAGACACCATGTTGTGTCATGCTACACAATGTTAGCATGTCACTACACATTGGAGTGGACACATGGTCCAGCTACTTTAAATGGATCCTTTTTAGTCAGTTTTATGATTTTTGCTGGACTTAATGTCCTGCCTGTTTCCATGGCTATGCTTACCCTGTTACCCTGACTACTGTTACCCTGACTACTGTTACCCTGACTACTGTACTTGCAGGTGGCAGAGATGCATGGAGAGCTGATGGAGTTCAATGATATGCTGCATCGTCAGCTGAACACCAAGGAGTCTTTACTCAGACAGGTCCGACAGGAACTCATCAATCTGCGCGGCCCGGTCAGTTCCTTGTCTACTGTCTGTCTACTGTTTGTCCACTGTCTGTCCACTGTCTGTCTACTGTCTGTCCACTCTCTGTCTACTCTCTGCCTACTGTCTGTCCACTCTCTCCCAGATTTTCAATATATTCAGTGACAATGAAATGCTTTCTACAAATGTTTGAGGCAACTGTATTATTGATTTCTCTAGCACTGTGACACTCGTCATTGGTTCAGTTATCACGTGATCTATGAATGTATTCCACAGTTGCCATACGACCCTCAAGCTGTCCTTGACCAGCATGCACCTGGAGATCTTGAGAAGTACGTATTGTCTCCTGTCTGTCATTGCTCTCTCGAGATGTTCTTGTCTCCAAATTTAAATCTTGATATGTCATTTCCATGTTATTATCATCACGTATTTTTATATTTGGAAGTATAATTAAATGATTGGTTTACAATTTCAAAAGGATCACAACTGTTTGTTTTTTTAGATGCCTCTGTTTTCCAGAGGCCTGCAATTCCGAAATACATCTTGTCTTGTCTATATACGTAACTATTTGTCCTCTCTACCTGCAGTCTGTCCATGCTAACTCGGACGTTGGTCAATATATGGATTCCCTCAGCGTTCACTCGCGGCTCTACAACAGATTCCCACCATGTATACCAGGTATGTTGTGTATACAGACTGCGTATAATAGGTATGTTGTGTATACAATGCATACCAGATAAGTTGTGTATACAGACCATGTATTCCAGATACATTGTGTATACAGACTATACTAGGTATTTTATGTATAAAGACTCTGTATACTAGGTATGTTGCGTACACAGACTGTATACTAGGTATGTTGTATATACAGACCGTGTATACCAGATAGATTGTATATACAAATTGTGTATACTAGGTATGTTGTGTATACTAGGTATATTTTTTATACAGACTGCGTATACCAGATACATTTTTATACAGACTGTGCATCCTAGGTATATTGTGTATACAGACCATCTATACCAGATACATTGTGTATATGGACTATATTAGGTTTGTTGTGTATACATACTCTGTATATTGGGTATATTGTGTATACAGACCATGTATACCAGATAAATTGTGTATACAGACTGTGTATGCTAGGTATGTTGTGTTTCAGACTGTATACTAGGTATATTGTGTATACAGACCGTGTATACCAGATAACTTGTGTATACTGACTGTATACTGGGTATGTTGTGTATACAAACTATACTAGGTATGTTGTGTATACAGACCATGTATACCATGTATGTTGTGAATACATTTTGTATACAGACCGGGTATATTGTGTATACAAACTATGTATGCTAGGTAATCTTGTCACTTGGGATTACTGATTATCTTTCCATCATGAAATTGATGATGTTCCCTGCTAATGCATCAGGACATGCCAAATTAATTTATCTCAGAAAGCATCGCATATGGGTGAAATATTCCCATTGTGACGTAAAGTACTAATTCATTCATTTATTCTTTTGGGGAAGATTATCTTCAATCCATGTAAACACATGAGTTCATTGAGTGTAATGTTGGTGTGTGTTGCAGGTGTACGTGCGTATACGAGACGAGGAGTGGAATGTATACCGCCGATATAGTCAGTTCCGTGACCTCCACGTCAGATTAAAAAAGGTCTACCCATTAGTCGGCAAGTTTGAGTTTCCACCCAAGAAGACGATAGGAAAGAAGGTGAGTACACAAACTACCAAGGAGAATTCATAGACATGCTTTTCTCAGTCCTGTTTGAAATCACTGTATTGAGGTTATATGAGTATATTCAAATATCAATCTGCTCTCAGGATGCAAGAGTTGTGGAAAGTCGTCGACAGTGCTTTCAGACGTACCTCCGCCAAGTCATCAACTTACTGATGGAGAAAAACGACATCTTCGCCGCAAGTGTAACGAAGCTGAATCTTATAGCAACCTTGCCCTTCTTCAAGTAAGTCAACCGTGGAAGATGCTGTCTATCAAGTCAGTGTTAGACCATTAGCCAGTCATTACAAGGTAGAGCCTCGAGGTTGTCAGGTCTAGTAGACTAATCATTGTGTTTGGGTAAACGATGCCTGCTGCCAATCAAAGTATCTCTCACTGTTGCCCACAGCGACGTTACGTAATATAGCGCTTTTATGGACAGCGTTTTAGTTGTGAGAAATTCATGTAACATCGCCTTGCTCTTCTTGTTCTGTTGTCACCACATTTCTGTTGTAACCTCAGATTGCATTATGCATTTTTGGTTGTCCATAGACGTGACACATTCTGTCTGATGGTATACCAGATAACATTTTGTTGTTGTAACCTTTCAGTGATCAAGAAGATGCTGGGAAGAAAGGGAAGAAGCAGAAATCTGTTGCTGCAGTGCGTGTAGCTCCACCAATATCTGCCCCTGTTGCCCAGCAACCACCAGGTGCAGAAGCATCACCACCAGAGACTTGACATTCAGGGGCAAATAACTCTCTTTGAGATGCACACATGTCAAAATGCTTGGGAATAGAATGTAGTGAATCAGTTAATGCTCACTACTCAGTTGTTTAAGTAGGACATGGCACATAGGATGTACCAACCATGTAACAACCATGTACCAACCATGTAACAACCATGTAACAACAACCATGTAACAACCATGTACCGGAGAGAGATTTCAGAAGAGTTTGGCCAGAACTGCAAAGTGACTTTGAGATTCATCGAATTCTTGTATAAAATGTATTTTGCTGATAATTTACTTACCAGTATGATTAAGATTTGTCTGATGTCAATATCCTCCTGATTATTATTTCAGATTTGATTAATTCTTGTCATAATTACTATGAATCATGAATGGAATCCAATTATTCCTCGATATCTCTATTTGTTATCAGCTACTTTTGATGTCTTCAGTAAATGTCATGACTCTAATGTTTGTACTAGGATTTCATTCATCATATATGATATTATTTAAAATGTGGATACTGATTTGAATTGAAAATGTTCTGTTTGTTGTCCCCTGGTTGTGAAACTTTACTCATGTGCTTCATCCAGCCAGCATTCAGTGTGTCATTAGTAAGGTGTCAATATTTTCATACTTGACATCAATATTTCTTGCCAGTTTACTACAATGTTATACTGATTATAAACTTTAGGTTCAAGATTTACGTATTATAATGACCTTTCTCACGTGATATTGATAGGATGCGATGTCTGTAGAGTGGCAATGCAGTTATCATCCTTGGTCTTGTCAGTACCAGCTGGT
>JAUTBT010007331.1:0-45455 GCA_032361225.1 Lepetodrilus schrolli
CAATACTCTCAATAAAACCACCTAGTGTTCCGGCTTTAATCCCATGAGCATGGTAATCCTCTAACGCTCTAATGCGATATAGTGTTCTACCCTTATGTTCTATGCTCTCATCTGTTAATTCATATTTCTTTTTCATCTTTGTTCTCCTTATGTGAACTTCTCATTAGCATTGTATAATGCACCTCTCGTTTCTGTTGAGAGCATTATACACACCTAAACTTAAAGCAATATTAAATGGTGTGGATTTTGTGGGTTTTAGCAAAAAGTGGGTTGGGATTAAGGGATTAAGGGATTAAGGCTCACAAACAGTTTTATATAGAAATATTAGTGCCTAGTGCCTAGTGCCTAATTCTAAAGGTTATATTTTTTTTTACATAGGCACTAGGCACTAATATTTCTATATAATAACCTAATATTCCTTAATCCCTTAATCCCATAATCCCAAATAAATATAAAGAACCCCTAGATTTAGGTTTTTGCTTATAATATTTCACTTAAACTAATCTTAAAAAAAATAGGGTACTTTTAAGATTAGTTTAATATGACTAACCAAATCACTTTTTTTTAAGTTTGCTTTAATAGTTAGAAAATTTATTTTACCTAGTCACTTTTGTCAATTTTGGCATATCTTACTGCCACCTTAAAACAGCCCTATTTTTTTTAAGATTAGTTTAAGTGAAATAGTGAGATTTAAGAGGGTATTTGTGCTATGGATAATGCTAAGATTTAAGTGATATTTTTGGGGGATTGTATATTGTGTGGGGGAGATAGAGGATGAATACCTCTATCTAAAAACCTTGTTCCGCTTCAACTACCGCGTCAAGTTCATTAAGTTTCTTTTGTAGCATCGCTCTATATCCGTTATCTTTATCTAGGATATAGGCATTTTTTCTAACCTTATTTACAGTAACCCCATGCTTAATCTTTATCAACTGATTGCTTTCAAGCATCTTCATTACTCTACTTCTATTACCCTTACTCACATTATCCATAGTGTCATATATACCACGATAATCGGCATCGTCAAGGTAGATAGCAACAACCTTGCCATTGTGAATAATCCAATGATGTGGATTAACACCACTAGGCACTTCACCATTAGCCATACTATCACTCAACGATAACAGGGATGTCTTTTCAGCTTCTAGTTTAGCGTTCTTCTCATCTTCGCTATCATCTCTAGCAATATCTTCCATCTTCTCTTGTAATTCAGGCTCTAAGTCACCCATGTGCATTTCACACTTATACTCTACATCGCCCTCAAGGATATATAACCCCATACATCTGATAGCTTCTCGGTTGGTAAACAACTTATTGTCTAACTCACCGATAACCTCGTATAGATATGTTCCACCTAACCCATCTAGTTTTCGCTCATGGTGTATCGGTACAAATCTCCTATTAGCTGTATCTTCTAAAGGTGCTTCATCATTTGTTGCTAATATCAACTCACCTACAATGATACCTTCCGTAGCATCAACCTTGTTCTCTTCTTCATAATTAAAAGTATTTGTGTTACCTACCATAGTTTTGAGTTCCTCACGATTGCGTTTAGTGTAAGAGGTTTCATCTATGAACATAAGCATTTCACCATTAATACCAACTTGTGTAAATTGCTTATCGTTCTTAATCTGTTCACCTTTAACAACCTTACCTAAACCGCCCCATAAATTAACAGCCAACGCCCCTAGTTTAGACTTCCCAGCACCTTGCACACCATAATGTATAGTACCTAGTGTGGGTTTATGGTTTTGTGCAATATACTTTCGCTGCTCCATAATGCTCATTTTAGCGTTCTCTTCATTTGAGAAAAAGTCGGTGATAGCTTTCATAGTATGATACCTTCGCATAACCGCGTTAAGTAAATATCTGCCCTCACAACTCATCTCTCCCCTACTAGGAACAGTCTCGTCATTAACATCTCTATCTAGTCTAGTGATACCGTCTATCATGATAGTCAATTTATCAAACCACACCTTACCCCTATCCATATACGCATCAGGTTTATTAGATAAAGCATAAGGGTACATACTCGTGTTCATATTACGACCCGCTAATTTATACTCGATACTTTGGTGGTATAAGAAGTCTTGGGCTGTTGTTAGCCACTCGCTCGGCTTTATCTCTCTTTTGTTGATTAGTGTTACATTCTCACCTACTTCTCGGCTCTCTACTCCACTTCTAGTGAGTTTAAAGTCCTTGTTTATATGTATCGTTGGTGGAACACCTCTCAATCCAAACCCACCAACTCTTATAGCCGAATACTCCTGCTCACGGATAACATTAGCCGCTTCCTTCTTCTTAGCTTCATCAGCTTTAGTCATCTTGTTGAGAGTTGCTTTAACCTTGCCCTCAATGGATTGTGTTGCACCACATACCAATATAAAGTAATCTAACTTCTCTTCACGGCTCTCTAAGAAAGAGGTATCGTTAAGAGTGCTGAGGTTAGTCCGACCCTTAAGTAAATCATAGCCACTAGCATCAGCTAAAAATCTCTTCAAGTGGATGGCTCTCTCTGTACCTGATACCACAAAACTACTCTTTTTCAAATCACCATTATCACCCCAAACTTTCTCCCATCGGGCTATAATCTCATCTTTATCCTCAACAGGGTCTATACCATACGGGGTATCACTACTCATAACCTCTTCTATAATAGCTTCGTTCTCTTCCTCTATTTCAGCTTTAGTCTTAGGTTTACCATTACCAATAGTAGTAAGCACCTCACCCAAAGCATTTATTACACCATCTTTCCTACTTGACTTCTTAGCGTCCATACTACCCAAAGAGTACAAGTCCTCTATCAACTTTGCACCTACCTCACCCTCTGCACTATAATAGATACCATGATTAAACACTTCCCAATAATCGCAATCGCCATCATCTTTAACCATCGCTTCTGCAAGTGTTTTAAATGCGGTGGGACCCGTCAATTCACTCTCATGGCTCTTAAACCATTGTTTAGTATAGTAAGCAACTATCTCCTGTGCAAAATGGACGACTGTGCCTATCGTTGCAGGGTCATCAGGGTCATCATCTGATAGGTTAATCATCTTATCTATCGCGGGGTTACTATCACTAACCTTACCGTCAAAGGCTACCACCTCACACATCTCTTCCCATGTATAGCCAATTTTATCAAAATCTCGACCACACATACCTAAAATAGGTACAAACTTTTCATAACCTATCGGACAAGGAGCAACTCCCTTACCATCTTTCTTCCGCTCCCTATCTCTATTGAAGTTGAATTTTAAAACAGCCATCGCATTTTCAAAGTTTTTCCTATCATTGTCACCCTCAATAGCACCAGCCAAGAATGATAAGTCACCACCTGCACCAGCAGCATAAACCTTCTTATTAGCACTCTCACGCTTCTCTTTATTTGCAATTCTCTCTTCTCTAGTGGGTTGATATTCCAACACATTATCAGCATCGTCTATAATATCTAATTTATCTATACCTTCATCGGTGAGATAATCCCACTCATCAAAACCTAGATTAGTATATGTTCTAAGGTACTCTTCTACAATGCTATCAGCATCATCACCAATGATAAAATCGTCAATCTCTGCTTGTAGGTCACTCGCTGTTATATTAAAGCCACTTTGACCCCCAGCAACAACATAAGAGCCATACTTAGGGGTTAGTACGCCCTTTTTATTAGGCTCATCAGGTTTAGTGTTACCAAATTGAAAATCCAAACCCTCATAAGCGTCATGATTTTTAACAGGTATTCTATCTTTAGGAAATCGACAATAGAAGTGTCTGCCACCCGTTCCCGTTTCCACATGAGCATTATCCCATATATAGTCCTCACCTAGTCCTAAATCAATACTAAGCTGCTTAACACTCTCTCTACCTACCTTATCACCACTAACATCTATATCAATCACACCTAGGGCATAATCCTCATCATCTGCAGGGTATTTGAAGCGTATGGCAACAGGCATACCATCACCTTTACCCTCATCTCGCCATTTATCTATTAGTGGGGTTGTTCTTGGTGTTGTCTTGATACTATGCGTATTATCAACCGCGATATTGCCTAATCGCCATAGGTCAAACTTCTTACTAAACCTTGCTATTTCCGCTCGTGGGATAACTGTCATACACGATACTAAGGCTTTCTTAGTCGCGTCATTTAATTTACTCATCTGTAAATCTCCTTGTTTTAATTTTGAATACTCCCGCCCGTGGGAATATCCAATTATTGTATCTTATCATGATAGCCTTAAGGTAATCTGATGTGGTAAGATACAATAAAATAGGGGATTTTTGAGCATAAAAAAAGCCCAACTACTCTAAGAGAAGTTGGGCTTAATTGGGCGGGAAGTGCATATAAATTAATATATGCGTCAAAATCAAAACATGAAAGGTCATTTAATAAATTAAATGATGCGTGTGTCGTTAAACACTAAGGGTATTATACACACTTAACCTTAAATTAAAATAAAATGGGGGATTTTTGAGCATAAAAAAAGGCTCAACCCGTAGGTCAAGCCCCAAATAAAAATTTCTATCATAAGGTTGATAAAATGTTCACAAGACAAAGTGAGAGGTGGTAAGTTGTTTTACGAACTTACTCCACCATTATACACACATAACCTTAAACCAACCTTTTGTTTAATCAAATAATTGCTAAAGTTTACTTTATTAAGGTGTAAGTGATTTATATAGGGGTTATTTGACTAGCCTTTGCCTAACTTGCCATATACTAGCTTGACTTCGATGTAACTCCAATGCTAGTTCAGCGGAAGAATAAATAAACCCACCATCACTATCACATACCATGATTGTGAGTTTATCACTATCTGTGTATTTTTTACCCTTATTGCTATTGCCCTTACCTAGAACTCTTTTGATTGTATCTCTTCGATGGTAATCTTTAGTCCTATCTCTATGCTTAGAGTATCTATTCCGTTGGGCTTTTCGCTCTAGTGCTTTACACTCACCCCCACAGTAAGATTTCATCCTAGTTGTGGGGGTGAATAAGTCATTGCAATGCTTACAGTTTTTCATTTATGGTTAAACCAACCTTTTGTTTAACTCTTTTTCGTATTCTTTTTTGAATTGTTCAAGAGCATCTTGCATACCATCTACATCTATACCATTACAATAACTTCTATCAAACTCGAAACCATCGGCATTGTACGATAAAAAAATCATATTCATCGTACCTTTCATTGCTATTTTACTCTCATCCATCATCGCCCCTTTGATTATCCCATTGGAAATCATTACCATCAAACACCTTATGTGTAATACTATCAGGGTTTAAAACACCTTGTCTATATGTATGTATTCTGCTAAGGGCTTCTCTCACACCCAGCATAAACATAGCATGACTCTTCTCTGCAAGGACATTATCTACCCCTGCAACCTCTAACTCCTTATACATAGCATCTGCACAATCGTACTCAACTAAACCTAAAACATCTTTACTCACGGGTTCCCCTTTTATCAATAATCCGTATTCTACTTTATCAGCAACTTTGCTCATCTACACTCTCCTTTGTGAAATATAATCTTACATTTTTAGCACCGACTCTTTTGAGCAACTCCTCTGCATCTATCACACTCCATGATACGAAACTACCTGTCGTGGCGTGATATGTGGTATAGTAAATAGGTGTAATTCCCTCACTTAACCCCTTTGTGTCTATACCAAACCCTTCATGTATCTCTTTGGGGTCTTCGCCATTAGTAACACCTTCAATGTGCGACCTATGCGTGATACCTAGTATCTTTGCTAATAATACTCGTGAGCAAGACTCCAACCAAACAGGTACAAGCACATGAATATCAAACGCCGCAGCGTTCTTTCGTTTCATGTTCTTACCTTTATAGGTGTTCACTCTCACAATTAATGTCTGATATGCTACTTTCATTTATATACCTTCCGCTCTAAATTTTCTAATGATTTGGGATAGCTATCTACATTATACACATCATTATCACTCATAGTATAATACATACGACTAAACAACTCTATCTCATCTGTGCTAGACAATCTCTTATCTACACCTATATCACCTACAATGCAACGACTATCTCTTTGTATGATTAGTTTGTGAAAAGGCTCTTTATCATGATACCTCTCCTTGCAACCGCGTATCTGTGCTAAACTTCTCAACAAGCCCAACACCACAAAATCATTGTTAAATGAACACCCAAATCGGCTTAACCCACTTATTGGTATTGCCATTACCCCATTATAATTGCTAGGGATATTGTTAATTGTATCTACCATTAGCACATCATCCAAACAATCATCAAGATAATCATAGTTAAATGGATTGAAACGCGGTAAATGCAACGGTCTAATATTAACAGGCTCTAGGGTGGTAGCCCAAACTATCGTACCTAGTGAAACCTCTTTATCATCATAAAATGGTGTATCAAAAGTGATTTTACCTAAATGACCCACATTAAAAAGTGATATTTTACGATGCACAATCAATGGTATTACATTTACATAAGTAGGTAGCATATTTGTACCCATTATCAAAAAGTCGGTATTGATAGATAGCAAGATACCTATCAATGCTCGTATCTTGCTAAAAGGTGGGTTGGTGATAACTAAATCAGCCTTCGCCATAATATCTATTACTGTTGCACTCTCAAAGTCACCATTGCAATTCTCTAACTCGTCCTCAATCTTAGAACCGTTCAGTAAAGTGATAATCCGTGCATCGGCAAGTGGATTGCTCACGGGAGCATACTCAATAGCAATTACAGAATTTACCCCACTCTCTTTGAAGTTATACACATTGTCAAACCACTTCAAGAACGCACTATCTATATCATGACAAGGCAAAACGATATTTTTGCCCTTTAGCGTTCCGTTCCGTGAGTATTGCCGAAGTACTTGCTCCACATCAACAGCTCTTGTGTAGAACTCATCACGCTTTAGCTTCCTAGCGTCACCCATGAAAGTGTTATCGTTATTATTTGCCATCAGTAATCTCCTTAATTTGGCTTAGTGTGGGTAAACTATCTACAGTATCACTTATGAAATTTATGTAACAAGGCATAGGGGTAAATACATCTCTACCCCGTACCTTCTTACCGTTACTTTCCCACCACACTTTGCGTTCTTTCCTATCGCATTTTAAATTCAAGTCACAATCGCAACAGCCATTATTTGCCATCGCTACTCCCCCTTACTGCACGACTAGGTAGTGCATTGCACGATGTCATAATCACCGTGGTTATATCATCACCAGCATCTAATGATTTTCGGGCGTGGGCTAATATATTTTCTGTGAAATTTTCATAAGTCACACCTACCCCACTATCGTCCTCAAAAATATAAGACGCTTCACCAACAAAACTCTCTGCTTTTGTGCCGGTATAAGCCTTGAAAGAGATAAAAAAAACCACTTTCCGTGCCTTTAACGCGGTCAAACACGCATCTTTCACAAAACTAAATACCTCATTTGATATTTCACTTGACATAGCCAATAGTGCCAATGCTTCGGTAATATCCTCTTTGGTTTCGATACTCATTTAATCTTCTTCTCGGTACTTAAACCACTCTTTGCTAATAATCCATTGAGAAGGTCATGAGCGTTTTCATACACCACATCTTCGCTAAACTGTTGTGTGCCGTCAGTATATGACATAACACCATACCAAACCTCACTACCATACTTTTCTGAATAACTGAATTTGATAACATCAACTGCTTTATTCCAAATAACAGGTACACCATCTTTACAAGTGGCTATCCATATCATATCACCTACATTAAATTTCGTTTCTATTTGCATCTAAATTTCCTTTGTCTTTGTCTTTGCTATATTGTTAAATAGCCTTCTGATTGAGTATGAACGGATATAGGAAAATATAAAAAATATACTTGAACTATAAGTCGCTCTCATACCATTGCTAAGATTATCCATGAGCGGTATGATGAAATACATCACCAACCACCCGATAACCAAACCCAGCACCATATTTGTGAGTACCTCTAAGTGAGAGTGTTTACGCCCCTGCACTTAGCACCTCATCATACACTTTTGCTAGTGCATTGGATAACTCGTCTATCGGTGTACCCTTTGCTAACAACTCCATCATAACTTCGTTGTCCTCACGGCTACCCCATATCTTGATATAGTGACCCTCTTTATACCCGTTCTCTGTTCTGAAATGGTTGAGGGTTGCTTTACCCATATAAATTGAGTATAAGTCATTGTCATCAGCATACTCGCTACCATGACCGCTCTTGTAAATCAAGCCAACGCTATCGCATAGTTTGAAAAATGTATCAACCATAGTTAGGAAAAATACATCACTTCTGTGGTTTTGAGGTAAACCCGCTTGATTAAATGATAGTTCCATAAACTTGTTGGCAAGTGCCACCGCACCAAAACCTTTACTGCTATCAGGTAGTTTCTTTGGTGTTCTGTGTTGATAAACCCACTCTATAAGGTCATGACCCTCGGAAATATCAATACTTATCAAGAAGTGCCATATATCCACCAACTCTAGTTTAGCGTTCTCTATATCATTATCAACTTCGATGTCCTTCCAATGCTTCCAATTAAAAGAGTCCACAAATTCAACACACTCCATACCAGCGGCTTGATACCAATTTATACGCCTACCCTCTTCTGTGAAACCACCAGTCCACTCATCACCGGCAACTGCCACATTTAATCGACTCTGTGTAGCCAACATCTGTGTTAGCATACTCATATCTTCGTCTTTGTTCTTTGTTCTGTTCATCGTTCTATCCTTTGGTTTAATTTTTGTTACAGGGCAAGTATATCACCCTTAGCCTTAATCCTTGCTTAAAACACCCCATTATCATCATAATACTCACCCCATTGCTCGAAAACAGCTTGTGCTACTGCCTTCATCATCAATGGTGGTACGCTCATACCAACAGGGTAATTCACGCCCTTACCCAAAAAGTCATAGTCCAATGGGAATGATGAACATTGTATCATCTCCACATCACTTAGATTACGATACTCCCTCCCTTCACCCATTTTGGAGAAACCAAAAGTCCCTGCTCGTATAGTACCCACCATCTCATCTTCTCTACATAATTTGTGATTAAAGCAACTACGCTTATTAAATATCCTCTCGTTTATATCCCCTAAGTTCTTATCTTTCGGGATATAATAGTCAATTAAAGATAGTGTTTTTTCAGTCGGCAATCGACCTAAATTGTCATGATAAATATCACCTAGCGTGATACGCTCTTGTGGCTTCGGCATGGTGAGTATTGGGGTATTGTCAAACTCACTTATGGTTGGTACATCTAACCTAGTTGCTACAAAGAACACACGCTTCCTAGACTGTGGTACACCTACATCTGCCGCGTTGAGAGTAAATCGCACCAACTTATAACCAATCGCCGCTAATTCATACTCTATTGCTCTCACATAAGGCTTATTTTTCTCAAACAATAAACCCATCACATTTTCCATTATCATGACCGCGGGTTGTAACTCCTTAGCCAATTTAATACTCTCATCGGCTAAGTCGTCAAGCACTTGCTCAATAGCACCCTCTGCATACTTAATCTTGACACCCTTTTTGTCATCAGCCGATAAGTTAGCCACCGAAAATAAGGTGCAAGGGAAACTTGCATCTAAGATGAAGAGATTATACAACTCTTCGGGTAGTTCACGGTCTGCCGCTTTTTGAGTAAGTTCTCTGATGTCCATGAGATATTTGTATTTGGGGTTGAGGTTCTTCTCATAGAGAGCCATCTGTTTAGGGTCTATCTCATTGCACCCTATCACATCATACCCCGCCAATTTATATCCCATAGAAGAGCCACCA
The DNA here is from genome assembly GCA_032361225.1 of Lepetodrilus schrolli. Classification (NCBI taxonomy): domain Eukaryota; kingdom Metazoa; phylum Mollusca; class Gastropoda; order Lepetellida; family Lepetodrilidae; genus Lepetodrilus; species Lepetodrilus schrolli. Next base: position 9,802 of record JAUTBT010007331.1, read on the forward strand.
GCACCTGCAAAGCAAGAGAAAACAGTTAATCCGTTTTGTTCAACTTCGTCTAAGTCTGATAGTGACCATCTATAAGGAACTTTTGGTAACCCAGCCGGTACATTAAAACAGTTCATGGTAACACTCTATTAACAAAACTTGTTATTATCAAACCAGCTATCATGATAGCACCTACATATTCAATACTGTCTATAATCATCTGTCAATCCTCATTAAATCTACGATAAGGGCTATTAGTATAATCATACCAACAACACCAATGCTAACCAATCCCCAGCCACCTAAAGCTATTTGCCAAAACTCTAAAATACTTGTCATTATCAGATACCCAACATGATGTTCTTATAGTAGTCATACACCCACATTCCACCTGACCGCTTATAGCTTGTAACATCTTCATGACTTGAAAAATGAAACTTTCCATCAACAACAGCAACGCAATCACCATTACTATATATCCCAGCTTCTTCTCTGATACACCACTTTATGATTGGCTCTGCGTCCACATCCATGTAATAAGCCCACGACTTAATAGCATTAATATGACGCTCTAATAAAAATAGAGGTACTCTCTTATATCTAGCCCATAGCCCATCAAAATCCCTAGGGTTAATTAACATCACAGCCGCTAGTTCTCTAGGGGTATTTGTAAAGCATAACTCTAAAACATCCAAAGCAACTCGTATCTCCCTTGGGAGCAAGACATCGGACGCATAAACACCACTAATCACCTCAGCATTGGTTATACCCTCGCTTATATCATAGAGTGTTACATGAACATCACCCTGCCTGTGTAGTATAAGATACTTATCGTTCTCATATACCATCACATCTGCCATCTCTTCTCTTATTGTCATATCATTTCCTTTTATTTGATTTGTGAGAAGAGTATAGCGAAATAAAACTTAGGTAAAGCTTAAAATGGTATCTATCAGTAATATCTTTTTGGGGTGAGGGGGATTTGTAGGAAATCTAGCCAATCTAACCAATCTTTATAGGTACACGATTTGTCAAAGCCATCATTGAATATATGAAAACCTTTGTGACATTCCTTGCATACGGGTCGTAGCCATTTGATTGTATGTCTTTTGTTGGGGTGGTCGTGTTTTGAGAAGATATGATGTACCTGTATGTTACGGGTAGTGCCACAAATACAACACTTTTTGCCATATTTAGCAAAAACTTTTTTCTTTGTTCTACGCCACTTGTTTCTAAAGTGTTTAAGATAAACAGCTTTAGAAACTCGGTAGGCGGTATTAAATGATACCATTAGTTATAAGACGATACTGATGCAAAGAATTTGCTAAGTGCAGCCGCATACTCATCTTCATCAAAATTAGTGGTGTCAATGAACGATGAACCAAAGAACGGTTCTAATATAAGAGCCGGTGCGTGTACTTTATGCAAGAACCCACCACCTCGCTCTTTCTTCTTTCTAGCTTTAATCCCACGGCTATCACCATAGAGGGCATTATCTAGCAAGTCCATTAGTATTGTAGCATATCCACGACCTCGGGTTGAGCCTTTAGCAATAACTACCTCAAAGCCTTCTGCATTAGGGTTTGCCGCGGCATTGAAGTGAAATTCCAATGCTAAACTTGCACCCCACTCATTAATCTCTTTAGATAGCTTTTTCATCTTGCTAGTATATCCACCGATACCCTCATCACGATAAAATATCTCAAATTCAATGTCGGGATTATCAACCTCAAAGTTAGGTAGGTTATACTGTAGAAATCTATCCCACAGCTCCCACTCGCTCTCACCGTTGGTATTAGTAGCACCTTGTCGTACCTTATCATGACCCACAACCAATGCTATACGCATCGGGTTGGTTGTAAATGGGTTTGAGGTCGTCTTAGCATTAGTAGTCGTTTTTGACCCCTTAGCGTACTTCTCAACGATACCACATATTCCACGGGATAGGGTGGGTGTACCACCACGCATAATATCAATCATAGTGCATCACTCTCATTCATCTCAACTCTACGGGCAAGTAATGCTATCATGGTGGTTAGTGTTTGGATTTTCTTACTTGTGTCGCCCTCGGGGTTTTTTAACATTCTGTCGCTCACATCTGAAATATCCTTGAATAGAGCAAGTCCACTTAGAGTTTCGTCAAGAGATGTGAAAGTTTCTGACATAATGCTATCACCATACGATAATTCACTTTCGTCACGCCATAAACCCTCTTTACACTCTTCTAACTCACCTATCAAAAGATTATACTCTTTTTCAAGTTCAAATTTTTCAGTCGCTAATTCCTTAAGCTGCTTCTCCAACTCAACAGTATGACCCTTAACTCTTGCTAACTCACCAGTACCAGTACCACTACCATCATCGTTTAACGGCGCACCTAGTGTGACTTTGGTTTCCTCAAAATACTTCGCCATGTCCTCTTGGGAAGTTGCATCTACAATCTCCTCTGCACGGGCATCGAAATAGTGCATCTCTTTGTTATCTCTTGGTGCTGTTTCTCCTCTATGTGCAATAGCACCGTCGGTTTTAACTGTTTTATTCTTTTCTGACATAATTTTTTCCTTTTCCTTATCGGTATTTACTTGTTGTTTTAATGTAGCAACTACATCAGCCGCTACTTCCTCTTTAACATATCCGTATCTCTTTGCAAAGAACAGTTTGATTTTAGCCCACATGATATTATCTTGTGAACTTAGTATTATACCATTTACGGTAGTTTAGGTACTTGGTAGTGGCTCTAGCACTTGCTACATCATACTCATTTGCCATTAAGCCCGTGTAACCATCATAATCAACAAAATACCAATGGTCACGGATATCATAGTCCATTCTATGCTTACCTACACAATAGTACCCGCCCTCATCTTCAATCTCATACACATATTTCCACATACGCTTGGTAATGTTATCGGGATTATAGCTTTTGTAATCAGGATATACATCTTCCATAGAGATAGGTCGCATACCTTCAACCTCAACTGTCAATACTGCGTGACCGCCCATACTTGTGCCATATACACCAGTCAATGCTCCTGACGATGGCGGCACTAGGTAATAGTTCCAATATAGTTGGTCCCGTGGATAACCGGCATCAACCAACGCCATATATAGCATAATCATACTATCGTCACAATCGACTGATACACTATCATAACCTAGGGCGGCAACCGCACCTTTTACACCACTTAATACAGCTTTTCTAAGTGCTTTGATTTTAGCATACTTGTCGGATGACCAATAATCATCATCACTAGCACCGCGTTGTCGCTCACCATCTCTCAACTGTTGGTCATCATACTTGTAATGGTCAAACGCTGTTAGTTTGATTGCATTTTCGACCTCTTTGACTTGTTTGGCACCCGTGTTTAATGTAGCTACTTGTGTCTTAACTTGTTTGACCGTATCTTTTTTAACTAAGTCACTATAATCAGCTATATCTAATTTTGGACTACAAGCACTTATCAATATCATGACCATCATGACACTTAGTGTTTTTAAAATCTTTTTCATTTTTTTTCTCCGTTTTGTTAATTTGTTAGACTATCATGATAGTCACCGCTAATTAGAGTCTTCGCCCCATTTATAAGTAGCAACCACTTCATCACTAGCATTGCTCTCCAAAGAAGGGTGTATGCGAAACTCTGTTACTTGGGTTCCGCCATCATTGTGGGTAATACTGTATCTTTGGGTGTCTGTTGTTAATATCACAACAAACACCAGAGTAATAGCCATCATAACCAATAATACACCCACCACACCTATGAAATTATCACTATCTCTATTTTTCATGATAAATCTACTCCTTGTCTTTCGCTTTTGAGTTTTTAGCCAAAAGAGCATTTATACTAGCTAAGTTCTTCTCAAAAACACTATCGTCTAAGACTTTAGGGGCTTCAAACAAACCCCTATCAATCTCCTTACCTTGCTCTTTTCTCACATTATAGACTGGTGTAGGTGCTTTGGGGGTATCTGCATCGGGGTCTGCGGGAACCCACTCATCATCACCATCATACTTAAAGCTAACTCCTCCACCATCCTCACCTACTCCATAAATAACATCCCCTTTTTTGAAGTCGGTGTTATTCATATCTTTTTCAGCAAAGATGTTTGTCGTACCTATGGTGGCTAACCCTGCAACGATAATCATTTCAGGTAGGAACTTATGAATTTTCATTTGACAATTCCTTGTCGATACGCTTCGCCATTTTAACAATACCTTTTTTATCGGCGGGTAGTTCAATCAAACCTATTTTCTCTGCAAAAACTAGCACTTGGTAAATACTACCAACACTAAGCACACCAAAAATAGGGAACGCGGAGAACTTATTGAGTAGTTCTTTGACTATCAAATACACTTCGGCATTTACCCCTTGCAATCTAACATCTGTTTTAGGTGTGCCACTTCTAAGTTCTGTATGCACTTTATCCTTGACCTCTTTGACTATTACAAAGGCATCTTGCTCAACTGCTAACTTCTGCTCTTCGATAAACTTAATCACTCTAGCATAGTGTGGCATATTGTTATCAAGGGCTAAAATATCTCCGGGTTCAAAAAACATAACTGTTGCCGGTGGTGGGATTACAAAATCCTTTTCAGGTATAATTGCTATAACCCCATCATCGAGTGTGGTAATATCCTCTCTAGGTATAACCACTTCCTGTGAAGCCTTGCCATACTCATGTATCATCATCGCCATCTTATTACGCTCTTCTTGGTCAATCGCACCATTTTTCATATCAAGCCCTGATACAGCTATAAATCTGCCCGGTAAACTTGCTTCTGTAAAAGCTTCTCCCGCATCGTAAATTGCCAATGCTGTCAATACTAATATTCTACTCATCGTTAAATCCTTGTGTTTAATTTTTGTTACAGGGCAAGTATATCGCCCTTAGCCTTAATCCTTGCTTAAACTAGCTGTTAATCTCTTCCAACTCTTGGATAAGCAATTCATATACACTATCACCGCACTTCTTACCCGCGGCAACACCGATGCGATTTATCTCCATCAACTCTGCTGGTTGCTTGAACCCACTCTGATAAGCTGTAGTCTGTGGGTTATCACCAACACCTAGTGGGGTAAAACTCGCGGTGATAACAGTACCTTTCTCCAATATACCAATCTGTACGGTACAATCTCCTCTAGGTGCTGGGAACTCTGCTGTATAGTTCTTGCCATGAGCGGTCACTTCAAATACTAGAGCCGACTTCCAACCAATAGCAAGACACTTGCCCTCTACACCTTTGGTTGCATCACCTAGTATGTACCCATTGCGATTATCATAACTTTGTGATACATCAAAAGAGATAACTACATTTCTATCAGTTATGTCAATCGTATCGTTTAGAGTTGCATAACCTTTTTTACCAAACTCTAAACCACTCTCTGTAACAACAGTATCATTCTTAACTTTGATTAACTGCGTAAAATCCTCTTTCATTGTAAAGAGCGTATTTGTAGCAGCTAACTCTAGGCTGGCATCACTATCATCAGCACTAGCCCCATTATCATCACCATTAATATCGGCGGGTCTATTGTCATGTCCATATTGTATATCTCCTCTTTCTATAGCTTGTTGGCGTAGTTGATTGACTCTATCCTCTTCCTCTGCATTTGCTTCTGCGGTCAATTCGGCAATCCTATCATGATAGTCTTGTGGCGTTGCTTTATCAGGGTCTAACCCTACATCTAGGTAATTGTCGGGTCTGATTAGTCCATTTTGCTTACCCCACTCGGTAGATAATGTTTCGATGTTCTTTTCGATTATCTCAATATCCTCATTAGCAATTAACCAATCACCACCCCCATTATTGGCTAGTTCGGGCGTTGATGCTAAATATATAATCATCTCATCCAAAGCGTCTTTTTTTCGCATATAAGCTTCGGTTAAGCTTTCCTCTGCTTCTTGTAATTGTGTTGTTGTAACATCACTCATAGTTATATCCTTAAAATAAATTTGTTCTTTTCTTTGTTGGGATTGACCCACGATGTTTTGATACAAATTTCAAAACACCACCTAGCTTGGTCTTACCTTGACTAGCCCCGTTTGGTTGTTGTATAAAGCCGATATAATACTGCCTAGACTTATTCATAATCAAGGGGGTGTATAGTTTACCAATACTTACATTAGCTTTCACCATAGATGATATACGCCACAATCGCTCTACTTTTTCATTAGTGCCATTGGCTTTACTTGACAATAGCACTATTGAAAACTTCCTATGTCTAGTGGTCTTGTCAAGTACAGTTAGATGGTATTCAAAGTAAACATCATACAATGCTCTCGTTTCTGAATATAATGGTGACATCATGCTCATCTCAACAAACTCAACATTATTTGATGTTTGAGGTACGGTATTCGACTTAATTAAATGGGGGCTACCTGATAACCCATCAACATTTTTATACTTAGGCATTGTACTCTCTGATGCTTTTGTATGGATAAAAACACCCTTTGCCGCGGCGTTGTTCTTAATCCAATACCACTTATATTTATCCTTATTACTAGTTACTGACCCCTGCGTTAGCACAAGGTCTTGGCGTAAGTTAAACGCATTTGTCATCTGTGCGTGGGATTGTAGTATAGGTACTCCATCTGCCCCCGTAACATAAATACTTTTAGTGTCACGGTCAAGAATAATCTCACCTTTGTTCGGTGATAAAGCCGCCCCAACACCGTTACCCCTTCGGACTCTAACTGTTATATTAGCCATTTTCATCACCCCTAACACTTGTTAATGTAACCTCTGCACCTACAATGTATAAGTCTTGACCTTGATGAAGTATTTGATTTTTAAAATCATTTACTTCTGCTGTTATAACTGCCCCCGTATTCAATGATTGGGGTATAAAACGAAATATACCTTGCCCTAGCACAATAGACGCTAATAGGTACTCGTCCAACTGCATAAGGAGGTGTTCATCATTTAAGTCACAATCACGGCCCGTTGAGTTGAGTGTGAATACCGTGCCATCAGGTATAGTAGGTAATGCTGCTGTCCATAAACCCTTACGCCCTACAAACTTATAGAACCCGTCAAAGTACCTCATCCCCATTGTAAGTTCACTAGCAAGATTTTCCTTGACATCTCCATCGGGAACTACACCACCTTTTGCATAGATATGTAATTTATATTTAATCTCATAAATGCTATTGAACTCATAGCCCTTTACCATGAATAACCCACCCTTTAATGATGGGATTTTAGCCCTTGCCTTTGCTAAGGTTGCCGCGGTAGCTTTAATGAAGGGGAATGACCGTACATCCCCACCCTTATCAGCACTATCCCTATATGTCTTACAAATCCTCTTAACGCCATCAGCACCATACATACCATTTGTATCAGCAAAGGTGTTGTCATACTCGAAACCAACCAATGTCGGATTTAGCCTGTCTGTGCTTATTTTTTGTAGCTTTGTCACATCTCGTTCGTTCGTGAGCCAACCTAGGTGGAACATTGGGCGTTTAACTGCAACATTATTGTGAGGGAATATAATCTCTGCACCATCTTTAATCCCAACATAGTTCTCAAAACGACAAAGAGTGCCATCGGGTATAGCCGAAACATCTGTTGTGGAATTTAGCAATATCTTCTTCGGTTTGGTGAGTATTTCGCCAGCCATCGTATCTATCCTCTTAGTAAATTTGTGCTTACCATTGTATCTTCACTAATATACTCTAATTTACATGAGATAGAACTTAAATATGTTCCTATACTGAAATCATTGTTACTTTGGGGTGTAATCTCGATACATACTCCAAACGGGGCATTGGATATTATTGCGTCTATTGTGTTAAGACTCTGCTCATGACAAGCACAACCCATAGTTGTTATGAAATGCTCATCCTCATGAACTCTCCAATTATTCATATTGGTAGTGCCATCAGATATAAGCACTCTAACTCGCATTGCCACCCCTTTTTTCTTAGGTGTTACCGCGGCTTGTGGTATTAATCTGAAAGCATAAGTAAGCTTATATACTGTATTCTTTATGCTAGGTATAGTCCTAAAGTTGGCTAGTCCGTACGCTAACCCCTGCCATTGTGCTGTGACGGGTAACTTAGCAATAGTGCTTAGTCTATCAGCAAGTGGTGTTTTTGTAGGGGTAGGGATATTACCTAGCTTCGTGTGAAATACACTATACTCATCAACCGCAATAGTACCTTTGTCGGGTAAACCGATATAGACTTTTTGATTGGTATTTGTGAACTTAAAAAGTCCCGCGGTTGGAGCATACCACTCTTTCATATCAGCACTAGCATCGCTCTGATATAGTTCATGCTCTATCTGTTTACGATTGCCGGGTCTGACAAATTCTAAAACTTGATATTGATTATCATCGGGTGTGGGAACTGCTACATCAACAGTTGTATCGGTACAATCATCTACAAAAATACGACCATACTCGCTAATATAGGCACAACCCGCGGATAAACTACTAGCTTTCCGCTTGGGATATACGGCCTGTGGTGAGCCTTGTGTTTTGGATAGGGCAACCCTAATGTTACCCATCCCTAGAATACTCCACCATCAAGTACATCATGATACTCAACACCATCACCAGCGGCATTGATACCTAGTAATTTACCTTGATTAGTTGCCGGGTTACCAACATCAGTTAAGTTGAAGAACTTTGTAACACCAGCGGGTAGAGTAGATGCTTTCCATTTACTAGCAACCGCATCCCATATCATTACTTGACCCGCTGTTGCAGGTGTGTTATCTACATCGGTCATATCACCCATAGCAATAGTTACGATACCTGTCTTACCATTTACAGATGCTACTTTATCGGTCGGTGTTTTCATTTCCAACCATGTACCACCAGCATCTTTGATAAATGACGCGGAACTACCAGCACCATCGGCATCATCGACAATAGCAACATCACCCTCTTCCATACCAACAAGAGCATCTCTTGCCGCTATATCTGCAACGGGCTTGACATTATTAACTGCTAATGGTGGTAGTACCGTTGCCGATATTTTACCAGTTGCATCTAACGCGGCATATCCACCAGCTACATTACCTTGTGTAGTTTTAACATAGTTTCCACCAAAAGGAATACCACCCAACTGCACACCATCACCTATATAGGCTTCTTTAGTGTCCTCTGCATAGACAATCTCACCTAGTAAAGGTGTATATCCTAACCTCTGTGCATCTGTTCCTCTTTTAACTCGTACAATAATTGACATTGTAATTTCCTTTTATTATAATTGTTAGCACTATATCATGATAGTGCTAAAAGTTTAGTTATATAACTCTTCTTGGTTCTCAGCCATACGCTCTTCGTGTAAGTGGTGTATAGCCACATAAATAAACACAAATATCCCAAAACACATTAATACCCCTTCGGTAGAACCCAAAGCACTAAGAAATGTATCTGTATGGTTATGATGTACTTTTGACAAATCCAAAACACCATCAACAAAAGCTTGATTTGCTGTCGCACCTTCATTTAACATATATGGTATCGGTGTCAAACTAATCGTGTAAATTGCATAAGATACCACGGTCAAAGCTAATACTGATTGTATGATGATGTTAGCGTGAAGTTCAAGGTGTCGTTCTGTAATCGCACCCTCCGCTTTATCGCTCCATGTACCTACCAACTCAACAACTGCCATAACCCCCATAGTTATTATGAAACCTAGTGCTAATATCACCCCAAAATTGTCGATTAAAAATGCTATCGTTTTCATTTTTTACCTCCTAGCTTATCTACTATTTTATCTCTACTACCAAAGAAGCGTAGAAACACATTACGGGATAACCCGCCCATAGCAAAGGAAACACCATCTGCTATGTTAAGTGGTACATTACCACTCCTAATCGCTTCACTATGTTTAACGATGTCTGCGGGTATGTGGGTTACTATATACCCAAACCCTACATCACCTATCATTAAAGCTATATCGTGTGTGAAAAATCCCATAACCAAAGCACCTAGTATCACATATATTGTCTGCATTGACTTTAGGCATAGTTCACCATGACTAACCATATAACCTACAAGGGCAATACCCCCTAGTAGATACGGTATGTATGGGTTTATGAAGAGTAGTGACCCCGCGATACCTACTCCTGTGGTTAAGCTAACTGCTACTGCTGTTGTTGTTGTTGCCATATAATCCATCCTTACTTAAGTGTGTATCGTATTCTAAAATCACAAGTTGTAGCCCCTGACGAAGCCCATGTATTTTTCATCTGCAATGTTCCATAACCTACCCAGTAACTAACCTCATCAGCACCATTGCGATACTGCAAACTAGCGGAAACATCACCAGCACCAACTATCATCCCATCTATACTCTTTAGTCTATGAATACCAGTCTGTATATCTAATACCTGTCCTGTGTTTGATATAGGCAAGTTAATATCACGATACCAAATCTTTTTACCATCTCCATCTACCTCACCTGTCAATTTAGGGGTAGTTGAGTACACTCTACGGGTATCAGCTTGTAAATCTTTAACCATTTTACTACCATCAAACATAAAAGTGTCACCCGCAACCATACCCGTACTATCAACTACCATAGTTGGACTTGAAGGTTGAACAATTCTTTGCATAGTATGTCCGATGTAAACAACAGATTTACCAGCAGGGTATATACTATATCGTTTAAGCGTATAGTTTATTCGTAGTTGCATAGCGGCACCACTAGGCATAGTCAAGTCATATCTAGCTTCATTCCTTCTTAATCTGATAGTCTGTTCCTCTGTTCCGTTTCCGTTATCCAATGACACTTGCACTGAAAACAAATCACCATCCATAACATCAATATGTAAAGGAAAAAATGAACTCTGATTATTAACAGGCACATATACCTGACCAGAGTGTGTGTAGTCATCAATGATTTCATACACTTTTACAAGATTACCTTTCTTTACATCTTCAACAAATAACTTCCATTCCGCGGGGCTAGTTGAGGGTTGCTTACCTTGAGGAATACTATCTATCCGTGCCTTGTATAGTTTAAAATCAATCGGGTCGATTACAATACGCTCATCGTATCTGTTTGTCGTCACTGACCCATCACCATAAGTGGTAGTTGCGTTCTCCCAAAACTTATAAGCACTAATATGGTTATTGATACCTTTCTTTAGTGTTTCTGCACTCCACGGCTTACCTTCGGTGTCAATACCCAACATAAGTTCTGTTTCTGTACCTAAATCGTCACCGATACCACCACCTAGCTTGATTACCTTACTAGCATCTCTGTTGAGGTAAAAAGTACCTTTGATGCTATCTGTGCTAAGGTCTGTACCCGTATATTTATACATCTTATACACATCACCTTTAGCAAGAGCATAAGTCAATACCTCGGCTTCGGTAGGTTTACCAACCTCTACAACGGTTAAATCACTTGCTTTGATGAAGTCAATCTCAACATTTTTAGGTCTAACAGCCTTAAAGAGAGCTGTTGTAACACCAGCTTCATCTACTGATACCGTGAATATTGGAACATCAACGGGGTCGTTTGTACCCGTATATGTGAATATATGGTTTAGTCTATCTGCAATAGGTATATTTGCGATGGCTTGTGTGAACTCTACATAAGTCGCCGCCTTTGGTTTAACAGGGCTTATATCAGCATCTGTGAGGTGCATATAACTTACCACATCATCCTTGGCATTTGGGTCTAGTAGCACTGCGAACTTGTTGTTATTGTCAATGTGATATATACCCTTATACACTCCCGTACTATCACTCTCTGTACCAGTATATACAAAAAATCTGTTCTTTAAGCCCCGTGCTACTACCGCGGTCTTAACTTCACTAACTGTCGGCTTACCCGCAATAGCAGGTGCAATAGCACTCTCTTTAATGAATTTTGTTGTCATGTCATCATTCGGTGCAAATAACGGTGTTACTTTACCTTTGAAATCTAACCAATATGAATATGTGGTCGGTGCTGTTGGATTATCATCACCTGTGTAGTAATACACCATGCTTGTTTTGAGAGGGTTATCTTTGTTCGGTGCTAAGAACCCAGCAACCTCTGCCACTAATGGCTTGTTTTTATTGACACTACCTAGTGCTGTTGCACTAATATGTTCTGATTGCTTGGTAGTTCGTTTATCCAACTCACCAAAGTTCTCAATTAAGTTGGCTTTCTTATTGCTATCTACATAGTACACTTTTGTGATAGCATCACCCGATACATCTGTACCTGTGTAGAAACAATGCTTAGACTTGATATTCAGCATTGTTACTGCTGTACCAATCTCTGCTTCGGTTGGTTGCCCCGGCACAATAGGTGTAATATCAGCATTTTTCAAAAATACCCAGCCATCATCCCAATCATCAGCTTTCTTATATAGTCTTGTAACTATTCCATAGTAATCTACAAAGAAACTGCTAAGAAGTAGGTCGTTAGAATTATCTGTACCTGTGTATCTAATCACACAATCTCTAAGCTTTTGAGTTAGTGCATATTGCTTAACCTCAACTTCGGTAGGGTGTAAAGATGATACGGGGTTGAGTAAACTATCTTTAGCAAAAGCTGTTCGTTCAGGTAACAACTCATCTTCGGTCTTAGTTATATCACCATCACTATCAGCAAGAAACACAATTTTGGCATTGTCGTTTATGTCATTTGTACCAGTATAGATATAAAATTTGTTCTTTCGTATTTCAGGTGCAAGTGTGAGGATATATGCTTTTACTTCTGACACTTTAGCTTTACCAGCCCTTGCAGGTGATATTTGAGCATCGGTCAATAGGATAATGTCCTTCTTCTCGTTAGGCTTCGTTGCCTTAAAGATTGTCGTTACATCACCAGCGGTATCAATATGATATACACGATAAATAGCATCAGCCGCGTTGTTTGTAGTAGTGTAGAAGCCGATAACCTCTCTGTTAGTACCAAAACCCGTCTGTATCTCTGCCATCGTAGGTTCGTTCGCATCAACAGGGTTGAATGACCCCTTGTTCAAAAATACTCTGTTCTTTGGTGGCTTCGGTTTGGTGAGTAGTTTGGCTTTCTTAGCTTCGTCCACATAATAGATATATGTAGGTACATCTGCGGGGTTATCTGTACCCGTATAGTATGCTATCCTATCTGTTTGGTCTATCATGATAGAGAGTGCCGCTTCAATTTCGACAATCGTTGGCTTATCTGTATCAGCACTATTGACCGCGGTCTTGGATAAGTGCTTATGTATTCTAAGCTTTTCCGGGTCATTGTTAGCAAGTTTAATAGCATTGAAATAGTTATCCACATACCATATACTTGTTTTATCATCTGTTGCTACATTTGTACCAGTATAGTACACAACTGTTTCTCTATGCTTAAGTGTCTTAACTGCTGCGTCTATCTCTGCTTTACTCGGTGCTTTAGTGTTAGCCGCACCCACGGCACCCATAGATAGGAACTCAATTTTGCTAGGGAGGGCAGGGAAATCGGTCTTATCTACCATCACCACATCACCATCTGCATCAGCATAGTAAATCATTTTTGGTGGGTCTGTTATTAGAGTGGTCCCGTTATACATATATGTATTAAACGCTTTATCTTTAGGTGTAAGTGTTGCTAAGTAAGCTTCCATCTCTGCTGTGGTAGCATTAGTACCTATCGCAGGGTTAATTTCAGCATCAGTCACATATACGATGTTAGGTTTAATCTTTGGCTTATTGCTCTCTAGTGTAATTACATTACCCTTAGCATCTATATGGAATATCGCCATGATAGGGTCTGTTGCTAAGTCTGTACCCGTATAGAAACCAAACTTATCAGTCGCACCAGCAAAAGCAACTTTAGCTTCTGTCGATTGAGGGTCATCTGCATTTGCAGGGGCTAGAGTAGTCTTGTCTAAGAAAATATGCGATTGATTGGCATTATCACTTGGCATAGGCTCTAGTGTACTGTTATCAATAAGTGTTGTACTCATCGGTGGTAGTGTACCTCTTACTCCGATACCCGTTTGGTTCACTTTCACACTATGGGTAGTTGGATTGGTTATAATCCGTGCCATATTAACACTAGGGTCGGGTTGAGGTAGTGTTATTGTATAGTTGTCACCTGTTGGTTTAACTGATACAAAAGTTGCTTTGGTATTTGACAAAAGAGCATCTCCCGTCATTGTCTGCACATCTGCTAATTGTGGGTGTGCCGATTGCTTTAACCATCTATCTAGTTGTTGGAAAGAGGTTGTACCCTTACCTGAATATGCTACATGAGCGGGGTCAAATTGTGCATCTACCAATTCAATTACATTGTGTAACTCTTTCTTAGAAGTTCTTAACTCCCACGCCCCACCACTAAATACATAGTTAGCCCAACCATTACCAATACCAATATTAGTATCAGCACTTGCATCTAGCACATATACTAAAGCACCTTTTTTAGGATTAACAATAGCATCTCTTGCGGGTATATCAGCTAAATACTCTTGTTCAGGGTTGTTGTTGATAAGGTCGTTCATGACCTCGATTGCCTTCTGCACATTGGTTACTATACCAGCACCAGCTAGTTTTGATACTGTATCATCATACTCTGTATCTTTAGCAAGTGAACTACCACCACCAGCCACAACTTCCATTCTAGCAATTTCAGCCAGCGTTAAAGTAGCACTTGCATTTGTATCTACCGCACCAGCATATCGCATTAATACGGGCATACCTTGTTTAAGCTTCTTACCATTAGCATCAACGGCACTTGTTTGAGTAGGTGTGACCGTAAATGTTTCCTTTGCCGGGTAAACACCACCACCTTGCCAAACCTCACCACTATCGGGGTCGTTGATAATTGCTTTTGCGTATGCTTCAAGCTTATCCACTACTCTTTGTAGGTTTACATCACCTTGGTTGATACCTAGTTCGTTCTCATTACCTAGTGCTTTGAAATTACCAACATCAACAGCTATATCTTTAGCTAGAAATTTACGATATGCAAGTTGATTACCGGTGGGGTCTACAATAGCAACTGCACCGGGTGTCTGTGCAACGGGTAAATCTACTTTTTTGTCTAGTTCTGCTTGTAAGTTTACATTAGGTGGTACTGACCCACCACCCGCACTTAAATCTAATATTCCTGAATTTGCCATTTTTTGTCCTTTATATTTATATTATTACTATGATATTCTTCGTATATCTACATCTAATGCTTGGGGTGTATCTGCTCTGTCATCTCTTGGCACATAGCGTACCCAAATAGGATTGTTCGACACAATCATGTCGGTTGCGTTCCATGTAGTCCATACCGTAGTAGCGTCCACGGGGTCATTGCCTAGGGCAAATTGTATTCGTGGTTGAGCGTTATCAACTGCACAAATTGATATGTGACCGATGATTTTAAGAGGGTTTTTATCTATACTTACTATCACGATGATACTCCTTTGAGTTTATATCATGATAGTATCATGATAGTGCTAAATATTCGTGGCATCAGTTGTTGTACTCATCTAACACTAACCCTAACCCGTAACCTTTCTCGGTCATAGTGGCTTTGGTGATATACCCACTATGTGATAGCAAGTCTAGTTTCGGTGCGCGGGTTGCATCGAAAAATACATTGACCTTACTATATTTGAGTGACATCCTAAACCACTCCGTAGCCATCTCTTTACTAGGGAATGTCAAGTTTAAGTTAGACGATATAAGGGCTTCTTCGTTAGGGTTGATTGATATGTACCCACCGACTTTATCAACTGACTTCTTAGTGTAGCCCTTAAATGTAGGTAGTGAACTTGCTTGTAAACACGGGATTTCAAAACGCCTACCAAAATGAATATCACCTATGCACAAATCATCGTATTGTGGTGTAATGGTAATACTTATGCTCTTAACGGGACTCGTATCGGTCATATTAATAGGTTGTGGTAATTGGTACACCACATTTAATGGGTTGGTGTATATATCACCCAAATTGTGCTTGTGTGTTTGTGGTGTACTCCCAACTTCGTGTAGGTGCAGGTGGTTATCACTCAAAGCAAATTCTCTAAGTTCTATTGGTATAGTTTCATCATTAATCATTACAGCAACAGAAAAACTATTTGTCCTACCCGCCTTAACACTTAATGGGTCACCCTTAAATCTAACTTTAGAAATTACAATAGTATCAAACACACCGATTGGTTTAATATTAGTAATTTTAATCACGGGATTTTTACCTAGTGCCTTAACCCTAGTACAAGAATTTGTCATACCATTCATAGCACGATATTTATTTGCGGAATAAGGCAGGGCTTTAATCGCTTGGTCTATTGGTATCTTTTTCCATACCTCTTTATTTGCGGTGACCGTTGAGCGTAGTATATTCTTATAAGAATATCTCCCATAAGTTTTGCTATTAATCGTGGGTGTATAGAAGATTTTATCACCCATGATTTTAAATACCATCTGTGCTAACCTAAGTGACCTTTTCACACTATACATACTAGTACGATAATCAGGTAGTGGTAAGTTATTGTTATCATAAGAACTATCCTCTGTACCATCAGTACGGACGCGTCTAGGTTCTACATGCCTATCACTTATTACTCCATTAAATAAAGTGCTTCCCACTTTAGTAATTTGGGGTTTGGGTGTTGTGATTGGTAGAAATAAAGAAGTTATATTGCTTGGGGTAGGTCTATTCCTAACTCTAATGCTATTACTATCAATAACTGCCATATTATTCATATCCCCTTTAGGTAGGTTTTTTATGTCAAATTCACTAAATATACGGCCATTGCCATATAACTGCCTTAGCATACCCAACCGCTTCAAGTCATCTTCGGTTTTCTTCTCAAAAATCTCAATATTGCCTGTTCGCATATCAACATCATATACTCTAGCACCTACGGGGGTATAGTGTGTTGGGGAGAATGGTAGTATTGTATCAGGCATACGATACTGTTTGGTGTCATCACCTCTTAATATAAACGGCTTCTTTTGCCAATCAGATACCACACACGCTTTAAGTACGATATTCCCTTCCCCCTCGGGGTTTATGGCTGTTCGTTGATGGTTATTAACAAATCCCATAAGCGATGTTTGTGATATTGGCGGTTTTCTTACATTTGGGGGTCTATTATCTACTTGATTTCCCGAAAAGGAACATTTGGCAACCACCGTTGCTTTACCCTTAAAGATAATACGCCTGCTATGTGCTATTAGTTCTAGGCTATTGACCGTTAAATACTGCACTCCATCGCAATAATCATGAGCCTTATAGTAGTCATTTATTTCTTTAGTCCACGCTGCTGTTGCGGCTATATCGTCAGGTGTGTCATTTGGTCTATCTTGAAATGCAATATTTCCACCGTGCTTATCTGCCTGTTCGATATAAAGCTTGATAATAGTACCTTGACTTATATGCTTAAACTTATCAAATTCTTTAGCCGCCTTAGCTTTCTCTGCAGCTGTTATATAAGGTAATGGTGGGGTTAATGGTAAAGCAAACATATATCCCCCCTCCGCCGTTGATGTTAGCATAGTGTTCGTGGCGGTCTCGCACAGGTGAACAGGTACATCCCAAATCTTAGCAAGTGCTTCGTCTAACTCACCCTCATCTATTGCCATTCTACCATTATTACCATCATCCATTGTCATATCAACATGAACACCCTCTCGTAGTGGTACTCTAGGTATCATAAAAAATCTATTATTTGCCATTGCTTATCCCTTTCTCTTTTGTCGTGTAAATATAAACCATACTATCATGATAGTCATCTTTCATCGCCTACGATAACAACAGGTGTTCTACCAAACGCATCGCTGTTATCCCTAGTTACACTTGTTAGCATTGCTATATCCCCAGCCATCTGTGCTAGTTGTTCTACAAGTTTATCGTTATTTTCCTTTGAGGTAGTATCGGTAACAATCATAGGATTATGTAGCGTACCCAACTGCTCATTACCATAAGCGGCTAAATCAGCTACTGCCTGTTGTTGTTGTAAGTACGCATCATACCCACTACCATATTTCTCATTGGTACTCATAAAGGTCTTTAGTGCTTCTACTGTACTGTCTTTCGTGCCATATCTAGCATTTGCACCTATCGCACTTTGAGTAGCATTTAGCTTCCACTTAGCACTCACACTCTCACTTGCTAAGAGAGCATTATATACATTCTTCTGCATTGTGAGTTGCTTGTTGAGTTGGTCACTTCTCCATTTGAGATAATCCTTCTCTCCTTTTTGTATAGCCACTTTCTCTTCTTGGATTTTAAGGTCATCGGTCATGTACTGTTTTGCTTGACTTGCATATTTGTATAGCACACCAGCCTTTTTTAAATCACTATCACTAGCACCTACCTTGCTGTATTCTTTCACCATCGCTTTATATTCACTAGCAAGTTTAGGTAGCTTCAAGCCAACTCGTGCTAGTTCTTTATCTACATAAGTGATACCTAACGCCTTCTGCTCCTCTTGTGTTGTGAAGTCCTTGACATATCCCTTAAAGCCATCTGTGAGTTCCTTGCTACTATTAAGTCCTGTTAGCATTGCTTCTGAGAAGTTTGATAAGTTGAATTGTGTTAATCCAATATCCAATGCTTTCAAATCACCCCATAATTCTAATGACTTCTCACCGCTCATGTTCAATTTATCAACATACTTACCTATATTACTTATACTCTTCTCTATGGTTGGAGCCGCGGATAGCATATACTGTGTGCCATCAGGGTTGATGTGTATTTCTACTGTATCATCACCATGACCACCAACTAATCTAGTGGTGGTTTCTCTCGCTCTAATACTCTCACGGACTACTCTGTCTTTATCAAGTTTCCCACCGGTCATACTCACAATATCAACCATCTTAATATCGTACTTTTTGAGCATTGCCATTGAGTTTTCCATGATACCCATAACTCTGGTGGTGGTATCAGTTAGGTTCTCATCAGGCTTTGAAAATTTCTCTAACACCTTTAAGTTAGAACCATCCACAAACATAGCACTTATCTTATTGAGCCATACACCCACAGCTTTTTGCATACCCTCTTCATCGTCTTTGTACTTGCTCAAATCCAAATCAAAGTTTGCCGATGCTCCAATCGTGTTGGTACGCTGTAACCCTAGCATATCTTGAGCAAGGTGTTTATTATCACGCACTAAGTCCACAGTTGAGTTCACCATATCAGTAAGTGCTTTTGAGTATTCATCATCCCTATGTCGCTTAACACCACCTTCAAACAACCCAAGGGCATAGGTCTTTTGGCTCTCGGTCACTAAGAAACTGCTCACAACAGCCTTTGCATCTTGCCCGTCAAAGTTTAAGCCCTTAACTGCTATACCACTTGAACCCGCCCACTTCTTCTCTTTGGTTAGGAAGAGTGCCGATAACCCTCCTGTAACCAAAGCTAAACCAGCCAATACTTTATTTCTATCGCCGTCAAGGAAGCCCGATGACGAACTTTTATATGCACTACCCGTTAATGTACCTACATCAACGCCAGCTGTGCCTTTGGCTATTGCTAAGATATTCGTGTCTATTCGCTCTAAGTTCTCACGCATACGCCTAGTTTCACCAAACATTGGGCTATGAATACCATTCAGTAACTCTAACCCTTTGAGAATAGAACTATCTGACTTGCTCTCACCAAACGCATTGATAGGGTTCTTATCATCACCGCCAACAGCCCATCGTGCCGCCCCTTGTAGTAAATCCATACCATAACCAATCGCTTTAGAGTACGGGTCGGGCATACTTTTTAAAGTGTCTGCAAAGCCATTATACATAGAGGTGACGGCACTTCCTATATCAAACTTGCCATTTTTAGCAAATTGTGAGGTAAAACTGCTAAAAGCCGACTCTAGTTGGCTCACTAAACCCTTTGAGATAGCCAACATACGCTTAGTGCTTTTATCATACTTATTTTCATTTTCCTTATACATAGCGTCGTACACATCACTTAGCTTCTTAGGAGATAACCCTTGCTTCATCAACTGTAACATCTTAGCCGATACTTTAGTTTGGAACTGCAATAAGTGATACTCATTTTTCCTGTTAGTAATCTTGTAATACTCACTCAATGCTTTCAACTTGTCATCTCTAGCTTTATCAGCATACTCTTTGACGATTTTAGCTTTAGCTTCTAAATACCATACATCTACTGCAAGTTCTGACACCTTTTCATCTATAAAGTGTTGTTTCTTGACATCAAGGTCATAAATTTTCTTACCTTTTGGTGTGAGGTTCGCTTCTGCCACTTCATTAGCAAATTCTTTTGTGATTTTGATTTCATGCTTCTTTATTTTGAGTATAGCTTTCGTTGCTTTGAGTTGTTCAGCTTCGGCTTTCCTATTAATGACCCCTAGTTTCCTACTAGCACTAGCGGCCGCTTTAACTGTCTTATCATGATACTTCTTTGTGATATTCAGTTTAGCTTGTTCGTACCACTCTTTTATCTTAGCTTCATCTTGCCCTTGTGATATGAACGCATCTCTCTTCTTCTGCAACGCTGCTATCTCACCAGCTTCTTTACCTTGTGTTTCACGGATATACGCCGCATTGAAGGTATTTAACTCCCTTATCTCTTTATCTCGTTTTCGTTTCTTCTTAGCATTAGCCTTCTCTAACTCTGCTAACTCCTCTGCTATTTGTGCTTTGGTTTTTGGCACATCAAAGGTTAATTTTTTAGTATCGTCTATATCAGGCTTCATAAGCTTAGTATAGGCACTTGTAGCCTTATCTATCTCACTAGTATATAATTTGAAGAGTGGTGTTGCTTCGGTTAAGCCTTTGATAATTTTGTCAAACTGACTACCATCAAACTCATTTCCCTTTGCTCCCCCACCCATTATCTTATCAAGGAATGATGTGTCTGTTTTGCTATCAGCACCAAACTCTTCCTTGCCAATTTTTGCCATGTGTAAGCCTAGAGTTCGCATTTGATTATCTATATTATCGGTAGCTTCTTTTACCTCTTTAGGTGAGAGCATATAAGAACTCATAAGCCCACCTAAGATACCACCACTAGATTTATCTTGTAGTGCCTTGCTATTGAAGATGGTTAGTTCTCTACGCTCTTTTAGGTACTTCTCCATGAGAACATTACCATCTTTAATAGACTCAACCTGTTCAATACCTGTAATCTCTTCGGGTAAAGCCATCCCAACTGCTGTGGCGGCTAATCCCCACGCACCGCCCCTTAAACCAGCCCCTAGTTTAGCTGTATTTTTAGCCAACGATTTATAAGCACTTGCACCACCTATTAAGAGTAAGAACTGTTTGAAACGCCTAGTAAGACTCGCAATAGCACCTCCAACTACACCTAATGACCCAACGGCATTTTTTGAGGACTTGGCAATACCAATCCCCAGCGTTGCTTTGGCTATACCACCCATAACAGTAAATGCTAAACCTACACCCCTAACGCCTGTTATTAGTGCTTTGAACACAAGACTAAGCCCACTTAGCTTGAATACTGCCTTGCCAAAACCATATACTAATTTAGTGACCGTTCCAAAAATAACAAGTCCTGTTGCTACGACTACTGTGTTTGATATTACAAAGTTCATCATATCACCAGCACTCGCAAAGTGTGTGAATTTTGCAATAGCTTCACCCATGGGGTGAATGATACTATGATAAATAGATATACCAAAATCGTACAGTCCTTTTACCATCCTCGCACCGACAACAACACCTTCTTTCAATAAACCAACATACTTTTTAACATAAGGGGTTGCCGTGGCAAAGCTATCAGATACAACACTCTTTAATGTAGCGTACATTGCTCGTGTGGTGATTACGATGGTGTCTTTGTTCTCTTTGAGGTATTTTTGCATAATACCCATACTCTTTTTCACATCACCCTCAAAAGTAGCAACAGCATCGCCCATAGCCATGAGGTATTGGTTTTTAAGATTGTCTGCCATACCTCTAAAAGAGTTTTTAATGTCACCTACGATATATTCAAGCCTTTCTAGCTTCTCAATCAATAGCACAATCGCTTCGTGACCTTTGGCATTTTTCATGTCCTTCATAGATATACCTAGAGTTTTCAAGTAGTTAATCAACTCACCTCTCATACTCTCACCATTAACGACATTATCTAGTCCGTTGATAGCTTCTTTGGCTGTTAGTGAGCCGGTCTTCATTGCGATTAAGAACCCTTTGGTAAGTTTGGTGAGTTCTTTGGTACTTGCACCTGCCGCTAGTGCTTGTGGCATAAATGCACCTAGTACCCGTGAAGCATCTCTTACTTCACTAGAGGTGTCTATTGCAACTTGCTTTAGGTCTTCTTTAAGCCCCTTAGCCATCTCCCCTGCCATTTTCCACTTCTCAACAACACTATTTAGCATTGTGCCATCACTTAATTGCATTGTGGCGGTTGAGCCGATGATACCTTTGAGTTTAATATCCAAATCTTCCATCTCGATATTGTATGCTAATCCAGCACCTAGCGTCAAATCCCACGCCTTCTTAATAGCATAGATACCTACTACAACTGACTCTAGTTGTCTAATGTGGCGTACTAGCCCTGCTGTGTTCATCTGAATAGAAGCTAATTTGTCTATCTTGGTAACTGCAATTCCTACCTTACCTTGAAGTCTGTGATATGCTCGTGTGAGTTTCTGCACCATGGTGAGTTGTTCTCGTAAAGCTTTCTCTGCTTTCTCTGCCGCTTTCTCCTCTACTCTAGCCGCTTTCTCTGCCGCTTTCTCTTTGGCTCTAGCCACTTTCTCTGCAGCTCTCTCTGCTTTATCTGCCGCTCTCTCCTCTGTCCTAGCCACTTTCTCTGCCGCTTTCTCTGCCGCTCTAGCCGCTTTCTCCACATCTCTCGCTTTGGCTCTAGCCGATGCTCTAGCTTCTTGGTCTATCCTATCTTGTAGTTTACCTTGCTCTCGGATAGTTGCATTAACTATATTAGCTTGTTCAATAGCTTCTCTACCACGCACCTTGTTAGCAAGTGTGAGGTCGTCTAGTTTATCTTTTTGGTCTGCAATTATCTTATTGTAAACACGCTCTATTTCGTTGCGTTTCAGGCGTAGTTTGTTATTGATAGGTGCTTTTTCACCCCTACCAGCGGTCTTTTTAGCTTGTTCTAGTTTGTGTAGGTCTGCTATAAGTTCTGCAACCTCACCTTGCATATCGTTGAGGTTGGTTATGTCATCAGCTAAGAAGCCTTTTTTAGCATTGGTTTTATGGGATTGTAAGCGTCTGATACTCTTGTTAGTATCGACAATCTCTTGCTCTAGTGAGGTGAGTTCTTTTTTGACCGTGGTTAATGCTTCTGTATCTGCTGTTAGCTTTAGCTTGATATTATGTATCTTTTGAGAGTTTGGCATTAACCAGTCCTTTAATGTGATTGAGTGTTTCTAATGTAGCAATTCGATTTTCACTATACTCATCGCAATACTCAAAAACTACAATCGGATTTAAAAGCATTATACCCGATTGTGGCTCAAATTCTCGACTATTCACAAAGACTTTGGCTAACCATAGTTCATGCTCGTCATCAAGGAACACTACGCCCTCACTTTCAAGATATGCTCTCTCACGATAAGCATCCTCATCGGGGCTTTGACCTAGGACTAGGAGATTATAAAGATACTCTCCTAGTCGTTCTACTTTCCCTTTACTTCAAGAGCATAGGCTTTATCTAGTTGATATTTCAACACTGCCGTGCTAGATACATTGGCTTTTGCTTCTTTGAGAAGAGCCTTGCCATCTTTACCAGTCACACGCATCTCTAGTTCGATAAGTGCAATTTTTCCATACTCATGAGTCACATCTACAAAATCAGGGTGCTTCATTTGCACAGCCTTAATCTCTTTTGCTAAAGTACGACTCACTTCTCGTTGCTCTTTACCTAACTTGACTTTCTCTCTAAGTATTTCAGGGTACTCATTATCATCATCCATGATATAGTCACCATTATCATCGACTTCGGGTTTCTGTGTCATTCTTAGCATTTGCTCTATATCTTCGATACCATCTGTGATACTATCTAGTTCGTCTAATAGTCCAACCATTACACCAAAGTTATTAGTGTAGTATGTTCTCGCATCAACAAGAGCCTTATCGTTGCTTTCTTTAGGTAGAAGTGGTCTATAACCCACCTCCATAACCTTTTCGGGGTCGGGCATAATATCCAATTTAATTTTTAGAGTTACCGCATTTGTGTTCTTTGCCATCTTTAATCCTTTGGTTTAATTTTAAAGTGTTGATAGTATAACAAAGTAAGCTTAATTGAAGTTGAAGTTGAAAGAAGTTTTGGCTAAAAAAAAGGGAGCAACTTGGTACTCCCCTAAATCAAACCAAAAACCTTGATAACCCGCAAAGAAAATCAAGGCGGAATGGATAGTATAACTAACCAAACCTTAAAGTTGCTTAAAGTTTTTTGATTAAGAAGTTATCATCACCAGCAACTGATACAGCAATGAAAGTTCTTGTTGTTTCTAAATAACCTTCGTTATCACTATAACTATCTTCCGATGTCGTAGCCGCAGGTATATCAATCTCATACTTATCGTTACCATTATTATCTTGAAGTTTGATAACAATACTATACGGTGTTGCATTTTTTAAATCAGATATAGGCGTTTCGTTCATCTCTGTATTTTTGATAGTGACTGTCAATTTCGTTTGACGGCCCGTAATTCTAGTTACTTTACCACAATAATCAGGGTCTGTTTTAAATGTCAAACCAAAATCCAACTCGGCACTAGATACCCAAAATGTCTTTCCACCGATGACAATACCACACGCGGCTTTAACCCATGCGATATCTGCCGGTTGAAGTTTCAGTTTAGGGATAACATTATCAGGACTTGCCGATGGTAGTTCAATAACATCCCCCGCAAGTGTACCAGTAATCTTACTCTGTACCCTAACCATCTCGCCGGCTTTCATGATAATCTTAGTATTTGCAATAGCACCTTTGATTTTAAACTGTCGTCTTAGTTGTGATACTAGAAGAGATAGTCTGTTCGGTGACGCTGTTTCAGGTCTAAACCCAGCCGCCATAGTACCTTGCATACCACCACCTAGGAACAAATCAACTAAACCAGCTTCACCTGTTTTACCCGCAAGTGACATTGCAATATCTAAATCCACTACAATCTTACCACTATCACTATCCGTGACAATATCAAATTTATCTCCATCATAAGCACTCATTTGGTCACAACTATACTTCGTGTATTCAGGTTGCCCGATTGAGCCTTTACCTTTTTCCAAACACATCTTATGTGTAGGTGCAATATATGTGTTAGGTGTAGTTTCTTGTCTTAAGAGTAATCCCCAGTTCGTTTTTACAAACTTTTTTCCTGCCGCTGCCATTTACGCAACCTTCCAGCCATCGGCTTTATAGTTTTCAACCCATTCAATAGGCACTTCAATTTCCATTACCTCGGTATCATGACCACCTCTAGGGATAGTCATCTTCACCGTTTTATCCGACAAAGGTTTATCAGCGATTGGAGCGGTTGGCTCTTCGTTGAAATCCTCACCTTTAACCGGGGCATTTGTTTTATTTCCATTCTTTTCCATTATGGTATCTCCGTTTCATTTTTTATATAGTATCATGATAGTGCTAACAAATCAGCAAAGTCCATCTGACCCAGCACTACCCATCCTAAACCGAAACAAAAAAGTGTTTGGGTTACTTGCATTTAATCGTCCACCTAAAAACCTAACGATACCTGTTGCATCTTCGTTGAAGAGTACAATATCTTGGATAAGGGGGATTGTTATTGCTTCTGTGTCGCATATACCTAGAAATTCAATCTCATCACCATTAGCACTAATGCTATCAAGGTGTATATCCACCTCAACATGATGCTTTTGAAAATGTTTGATAATCCCTAGTCGCATCTCTTTTAGTGTTGCCATGATAACTCCTTATCGTCTGTAATCATCACCCTCTAGGGTCAATAGCACTTCTTCATCATCGTTGCCATAGAACTCATAAGCGATAATACGATACATATTACGACCTATTCCTAGTGTGTGTGCGTTTAATCTAAGTTCATTGAGTTTTATATCTAGTAGGTTTAGTTGCCATGTTTGAACCTTGACTACTTTTTGTAGCCCGTGTTCAAACTTGACCTCTATGTCTGTCATATACAATAGGTCACGCCCATTGTATTGTGCTATATTTCCAAACTTTCGATAAGTTGCTTTACACGACCGCGTAGCCGCTCTGCTTTTATGGCTCATCGAAAATCCTTACATACCGCCTATTAATAGACGGCTTTCATTGCAACAAAAGCACCTGATTGAGTTAAGCAGTATAGTTTTGCCGATTTAATCTTATGTTCAATAGCAATCAAATCATCATCTGACTTCTGCACGACAAGTTGCTTACCTTCAAAGATTGTAGGCATACCATTTATCATAGCATCAAGAGAAGCATAAGCAATATCTAGTTCGGCTTCATCAGTACCGAACAACGCCATATCCTCATTGATATAAGGTTTAAGTACATTAGATTTCTCATACCAATCGTCAAAAGTGTAAATCTCTTTACCCGAAAATTTACCCCAATGCGTCAAGCCATCATCACGCTCTTCTTTGTAAAGTTCACCAAAGTTAATCCTACGATTATCTAGTAACTCTTTCATCTGCGTGTTGTTGAGCATACCAGCTAGTGCTTTACTACCTAGGACTACAAATTTAGTTTTTAAGCCCGATGCTTTCGCTGTGAGTTCATCAACTTTTCTAAAGTCTGCCATAATATCAGCATTAGGGTCTGACCACTTAACAGATGCTTTAAATTTGTGAGAAGCCGGCATCTTAAAGTCAATGGCTCTGATACCTTTAGACTTACCTCTATCATCAAACTCTTCAACTTTAACAGTACCTGTTTCAAGTAAAGAAGTAATCTGCAAGTTATATGCTCGTTGTCTTCTACCAAACAACTTAGTGATATTTGTTCTAATAAGTTGTTTAAGCTTTTTAAGAGAACCCTCTTTAGCAAATTGGTCACCACCAAAAGAACGCAGTTTTAAATCTTGTGCCGATACACTAAATCCTTCGTCAATCAACGGTGGTGTGATACTAACTGTTTTCCAACCTTCTAGCCCCAAAGTCTGACCCTTGACACCTCTAGCTGTATAACCAGCAACTCCACGCTTACCATCATAGGTATCAATCAATACTGTTTCAGTATCGTATGTACGCTCTTCTGCTTTACCAAAGATAAGGTTATGCAATCCCATTTTTGGTGGGAATATCTGTACCAGTCCTGCGACCAATACCATCTTAATCCGTTCTAATCCTGTTATCTTAGCCATTATTCAACTCCTTACCCATGATAATATCAATGTGATTTGTTGCTAGTGATTTTCTAACACCATTATAGTTATCAGCACCTGCATAAGTAACACCCAATGCTAAAACAGCACCGCTCTTACATACAGGAACCATTGCAGTTATATCCGCACCTGTTTCATTTACTACATCAACAGCAAGTACCGATGTCGGATTTCCTGCCGTATGCTCATATTGTGTACCTACTTCTTTTAGAAGTGAGCCTACATTTAAGCCACCATCGGGTACAAGTACCTTTTCCAATTCAGCATAATATCTAAATCTGCCATCTGCTTTGAATACATTATCATATTCAACAGGATTTGCTTTTTCTTTAAGTGCCATGATTATCTCCTTTAAGCTACTACAATGTCTGCATCATCAATTAACGCCTGTACTTCGGGCGTAATAATATCAGATGTATCATCATCGGTAGTTTTGTTATCAGTATCTGTCGCAATTCCACTCTCTGTGTTAATGCTCTCCATACCATCATTTGCTGTTGTTGCGTCTGTTTTCACTTGCTCTACTTGGTTATTAACCTTAGCTTGAAGTAAGCCATAAAGTTTAGCACCTACATCAGATGCAGTTGAAGTACCATCAGCCAACATTGCCGTTACTTCGGGATTATCTAAATAATCATTTATTCCAGCCACAGCCATAATACCAGCTACTCTCGCTCTTTCACCCGCTAAAGCTTCTGCTACAAGTGCTTGTGCATCTACCGCTTCTACCTGTGTAGTCGGTGTAGTTGGTGCAGTATTAGTTGCAGTTGTTCCTTCATCATTAGGTTTTTGTGCCATAATCTTATCCTTTTCTACATTAGTTTCGTTCACTATATCATGAGAGTTCTTATTTTTAAGTTTAATCTCACAATTACCTATACAATTTTTAATAGTACCCATAGCATTTTCTATATCTGATATGCTTTTTGTTGCAGTTAAGTTGTATTTTGCTATCTCAACAAGTTCCTCTCTCGCTTCGGCTTCATCAGGTATGTGCTTTGATACTTCCATTACATCTATTGTATTCTCTTCGTCCATATCGTCTATGTGACTACCACCTATTGATACATCATCTTCGGCAAATTGTTCGATTACATCTTGCACTTCGATGTCTAACACACTAGCCGCAAAGCCATTATCAACGATATTCGTACCAAAGAGATAAGTATCAGCGTCCATCATGGTGAGTATATCTTCTGACGACTTGCCTGTTGCATCGGTGTATGCTAAAGCCAACATATCGTTCATATCTTTAAGCAAAGTACCTACTCTGTTCATCTCACGATAATCACCATACCCTACACCTTGTGCATTGTGTATCATGAATAGTGATTGCTTGAACACATGAACCTCATCACACGCTAACGCTATCTGCGTCATCATACTAGCGGCAAAAGCAACTAGCGATATGGTTTTACATTGCAAGAGTTTGATATAGTTGAGAATTGCTAAACCCTCGACTACTGACCCACCACCTGAATTTAAGAAGAACACGGCCGTGTCACTTGCACCTAAATCTGATGTTTGTCGCACGATACTCTCTAGGTCTATCCACCAACCAACTGTACCACTTAGTATGATTAGTTTTGTACGACCACCACTAGGCGTGTCACCATCACCCTTGCCAACTAAATGACCAAAAGAGCCATCAACCCCATTGCCATTGGTAATAGCACTTGCTGTTGTTGTACTCTGTTTTATTTTTTTCTTAGCCATATCGCTAATCTCCTTTTTGCTTTTTATCGCCAAATTGATTTGGTTTATCACCATCTTTTAATCTAGCTTCTTCTTGTGCTTTAACTTGCATCTCTGCCAGTTCTATTTTTTGAGGGTTCATCTCACCTACATAAGGTGACTTACTATCTTCCAATGTTTCCGTTTCAATAGCACTCTGCTCTACATTCTCCACAAAAGAGGACCCGTTCATTAACTTACTCTCTCGCTCTCGTGTTGAGAACCCAGCTTTAACACTAGCATCAGATGCTTTGACCGCGTTAAGTTTGTTCATATCCTCTTGTGCATCCCATACCCACTCTGCTCCTAACCATGCATTACGCATAATAGGGTCGTCTAAGAAGCCTTTAAGGTGCAATCGCCCCTCTAGTATCTCTTGTAGTAGTATTTGCTCATATAGTGGTGTGTAGAAGTCTGATGCTAGAGAGAAGCGTTTGACCTTAAACATCTTCTGCCCCTCAATAACAGCACCCCTACTTGCAGTATATGATGTATTAAATAGTTTCATGAACATCTCAAAAGGATAGTTAATACCTATACATAACTCTTTGATTTTCATTTCAACAAAACCTGAATAATTCTCGTTTGGTCTAGCGGGGTCTGCAAAAGCAATCTTCCAACCCTTCTCTAGTCGCACTAAGTTACCCTTACCTATCTTGATACCATTTTCATCTGCGGGAGCCGTATCTAATCCTAGTCCACCTTCATCGGGCATTTCATTATAGACAAAACCAGCAAAGTGAGCATTGAGTTTTGCGGCATCTATTTCGGCTTTGGCAAATTCGCTTATATCCTTTAGTACTTCTGCAACTACTGATATAAATGGAACAGCAACAACTTGACCCGCTCTCTTAGTATCATATAAGTGTATTACATTTTGCTTAATACCGCTGTATCTAGGCACGGTCACTAAATCATCGGGGTTCGTGTGTGAGGTAGCAACTACACTATTTTGATTGTATGGGTGGTTCTTGTAAAAAGTGTACCCTATGACCTTGCCGTTAGTATCTCGCACGATACCCTCGACCTCACCATTATCTGAATTTTCCTTGAAATTGAGAGGGTGACTGTTCAATAGTCTATTCAACCTACTATCGTATAGGTATGCAGTATCTAAGAGTTTTACTTTGAGGTTTATCCCACTTCTCTCATCTTTTACGCCCTCACCATTTAGTAGTAGTGCAAAACAGTTACCTGTTACAAGTTGTGTTCTATAAGCAATATCGGCAATCTGATGTAGATTATGCGTACCTTCTATCGAAATCGCCTTGTCTAAAGCATATCTGTTGAATATTCGCTCCAACTCAATACCCTTTGCGTGGGCTTGTTCGTGAGATATAGCTAGTGCATTGTGGTCTATTTTGGGGTGTAGCGTATATCCAACACCTACAATGTTAGTTGCCATACCTTCGATGATACCAGCGGCAAAGGTATTTGACGATGTAGCTTTTAGAGAATAGCCATAGTGTTGCTCTCGCTCATCTTCAAACGCCCCGTTGGGTGGATTTAAGATACCCTCGTTCGGTAAGTCGTATTCAGATGTAGTTTGGTTGCCATCAAAAATTACTCTAGGTATAGTTTTCATTTAAACCACCGTAACCTTACATATTGAAACAGGACACGCGGGTGAGCCTTTGCCTGACTTAGCAAGTAGTTGTTTACTCACAACTTTCTCCATTCTAGCTATCTCTGCTGTGAGATAATCAAACCTCACCTCAAAGGACTTCTTATCACCGTTCCAATTCTCCTGACCCTCTTTAATCAAGCGTTCATGGGCATCGTATAGAAACAATAGCTTTCTAGCGGGGGTGTATTTGAGTAGTAAAGCTTCTATTTGCACATCTGTTAGTTGGTCTGTTTCGACCTCTAAGTCTAATATGTCGGTGTCGGTTTTAGGTGCATTGGTTATCGGGTCATATTGTACTGTGAAATTCGGGTCACTTGCCATGATACACTCCTATTATTTTTGATACTATATCATGATAGTGCTAAATTTAATCATAGCCCCCACTCGATAACTGAATTGTACCCCTTGCTCGTGCAACTTTATCATCACTATCCCTCTGCATCTCCGCGGTCTTAGCTTCTTGTATCTTTCGCATTACCTCTTCTCTGTCACGGGCAAGTCGTTCCATATCCACACCTGTTATAAGTAGTGCCGCTTCTGAATAGACAAGAACATCAAATATCTCATTTCTTGAACCAGCAACCTTTAATAACCACTTACCTGTTTCATTATCCTTATACTCTGCTAGGAGCATATCCACAAACTCATCATTCACAAAATCCTTGTCAGGAAAGTGAATATAATTTTGACCTTTAGTTTCTGATATAATACCTACCATTAAGAAATCTTTTATCTTAATGGTGTTCAGTTGGAAGTGGGTTATCTTATACTTAGAGTTCTTTTTCGTGTAACTCTCTCTTTTATCTACAATCTTAGCATTGATTGTACTCGCACCTTTAATCGGGTAGATACGCTTGTGCAGTCTAGGTTTACAATAATCGTACACATATTGAGTTCTACCACCACCACTATCAATAGCCATAGCATAGATACCAACAGGTTCGGAGGATAGTGGGTGGGTATAGCGTAGAGTATCATAATATCTATCTAAATCCACCCATGTTTCGTCTTGTGCCGGGTCACCCAAAATAACTTGGTAATCAATTATCCACCTCTCATGATTGAGTCCGTGTGCAACTACTAGCATTTCAAGTCTATCATTCTGTGTATCTACACCAGCCGTGATAATAAGTGCTTCTTCGGGTAGGTCATATTCCCAATCCTTGCTATACTCCTCTTTCTTGGCAATTAACGCACCCGGTGTTGTTGTGCTTTCTAGTGCATCCCACGACCGCCCTAGAACTGTATTTGTAAAAGCTTGGAGCGTGAGAGGGTTATCTTTCACTTGTAGGTACTTGGTTACTATTCCAACCCATGTCATTTTAGGTGAGTACCCGTAGGCAGTCCATATCCTAAACCCTGCTCTCCTTTTCACATCAGGGCGTTGCTTCTCCCACTCGCCCCCAATATCCATACTCATCTGATGCTTCTGTTTGATAAGCTTCCCACAATCGGGATTTTGACACTCAAAGCCCACGGTCGTTGGGATTAACTCACCATTTTCATCGACATCCCATTTCATATTATCCCAATCCCACTCTTGCTTAACACCACAATGATGGCACGGGTTCTTTCTCACTCGCATATCCGTTGTGAGATAACTCTGCCCGATTTTGTTTCTGAATGTGAGTGTGGGTGAAGAGCCTACGATAACTTTACCATTGTAAAAATCTGATACCCGTACACTAGCAAGAGCAACTCCATCACCCTCACCACCTATATCGTCTAGCCATCTCGACAACTCATCGACAATAGCAAATCTAGCGGTTCTCTGTGCAAAGTTGTTTGGTGTTGCCGCTCCTAGCATTTGCATATAACCACCTGTGTAGGTTTTGAGCATAGTGTTATCTACAAGTTTTCGCCTAGTACCTGTTGTTGCGATGTTTGGTCTGATACGCTCTGCCACTTGTGGGTTATCCCGCACCATAGGCTCAATCTCGGTTACCGCAATATCTTTAGCAAGTTGGTCGTTTGGTGAGTAGAAGAGAATAACGCACGGGTCATTGACAATAATGTATGCAATGGAACAGTTCAGCATCTTATTGTAACCAATCCTTGACGACTTCTCAAACACCACTAATTCAGTCCACTCATCGCACATAACATCTACAATTTCAGTCTGATAGGGTAGTAATGTCATTTTTCCGGGCTGTGAGGAACTTTCGGGTGATAGGTAAAAGTTCTCGTTCACCCATTGTGACCCACTTATTTTAGGTTTAGGTAGTAAGTTACCCGATATTGTGTTTAAAATATCTAGCTGTTGTTCGACAAAAAGTCGTCTGTTCTCTGCAAAAGTGCTACTCATCGCTGCTATCCTTGACTATTTCGGCTTCTAAAGGTGTCAAATTGGGGTTTGCACCTAGTGTTATCTGCAAGTTTGTTAGTGCCATCGTTACTTGGTGGTGTATCTCCTCGACTATCATGGGGTCTACCGTTGGGTATTTCTGTGCGATGTTCGGTGGTATGCGATATAAAGCATCTCTTACTGATGGTAGTGCCGCATCTAGTACCTGTTGCACCATGGTGACTTCGATATATGTACCCATTTGTGTACGGATTTTGAACTCTCGGAACTTGGCACTCCAAAACTTCTCGGTGACTGATACTCGTTCGGTAGGTGACATACACTCTGCAAGTTCATCTATCAGTTCAGCTTGATACTGTTCAAAGATAGTTGGTGGTATTGGCACTTCATCTATCCCCTCGTCCATGAACTCTGCATCTGCCTTACCATAACCTTTGGCTTCTCGTGCTTCTCGTTCTACACGGTCCCGTTCTGCTAAAGTGGGTACACGCATTACTCTTGCTACTTTATCCCACTCATACATCTTCTTACTTGTACCTACAACAAAGGTAAATGGTATTTGGTCACCACTCACTAGCTTAGAGAAGAAGGCGGGTGTTATCTTACCCTTTCGTGTTAGTTCTGTGAGTTGCCCTGCCGTGAGTTGTGAGTTCAGTCGCCTAATACACTCACTTGCAGTAATCGGTGCTTCGTTGTCACCAACCATAGCAAAGTCATTATCTTGTCGGTCGTAACCTTCATCAGTCATGAAATCTATATCATCATTATCAAAATCTATCATCTACTTATCCCCCATATTGAGGTCAAAGAGTTTACCAAAACCTTGCCATCTCCTATCAAGCACCTTACCAAAATCAACTTGGTGGAGCATTGAGGGTAGTGTTATCGTTCGTAGTTCTAGTATCTTATTGGTTGCACCTACTCGCTCTCTTTGAAATACACCTCTGTGACCACTATACATGGTGGCGGTAAAAGATTTTCGTACAGTCATTGCTTGACCACCGCGTTCAATCCTAACGGTAGGGGCTACTCGTCGCTTGTTCTTTTTGATACCTGTGTTCCAACTCGTCACAAATCGGGAGAGATTGATAGGGTAACCCTTGAACTGAATATTGATTGTAGCTTCGGGTCCCGTTGTTAGTGGTGGGATAAAAGTCATCTTACCACCTCTTTGATTTGATGTACCATCAGCAACTGATTGTACTTTCCAAACATTTGATGAAGTTTCAGTCACATTGATATTCCATTTATCTGTAACCGCACCCGCCATCTCAACTAGGCTATCTTTGGCGGTCTTATTGGCACTTTGGATAAATGCTGTTTCATACTCACCCTCTTTGAGTTGGTCGATTATGCTCTTCATATCCATGGCATAATCAAATCCTAGTGTATTACTCATTACATAAGCCCCGCGATACTTTTCTCTTATGCAGTTCGTAATCTGCAATTTCGGTGCTAGTGGTTTTAGTTAGTGCTGTGACTTCACGCTCTAGTTTGCTAAACCCCTTAAGCAATAGCATTTTACCCATTATAGGTTTTAGCACACTCTCATACTTATCGCATATATCATATACTGACTTGCTCTTATATGTAGCCATCGTTTTTGATTTTGAGTAGTATGTAAGTACCCACTTATTGTTAGCAAAGTCATAGAGTATTGGCACATCTATTGTTCCTAGGCTCTCATAAATCTCCGCTAAAATTTCAGTTGCTTCATCGGTGGTCGGTTTAATAGCACCTGCCTTAACCAGTTCCATGTGAGTGTAGTTCTCTGCATTTTGTAGCATAGCTTTATGCTCTCTTTTGTAGAAGTATAGGGTGGTACTTATTTTGTCATTCGTGAGATGTTTGGTTTTGTCATATCTCGCACGGGACTCAATAGGTCTGTTTTCAGGTGTTAAGAGATATGGCATTAGGTCTTGGATATAATGCTCACTTCTCTTTTTAGCTTTAATTTTTCTCTGTTTGTGTGTCATGACACTCTCCTAAATGTACGGGTATGCTCACGGTCATAGGCTTTTTTCAATCGGGTAATGGTGGCATATCCTTTTTTACGGGCCGCTAGTTCTCTTTTCATATTGTGCTTTAGCAGTTTCTCGGTTTCACATAGCAAAGACTCTTCTCGCTCTGCTTCTTGATATGTATCATGATAGTGTTTGAACATTGCACCTAAGTTCTCTGCATCTGCTTTCCGCTGTCGGTCTAGCATTGTGTGTTGGTCGTGTATAGATAGTCCGTTACTCATTACTCTTCCACCGACCCAATAATACTAAACATCCATCGACCTAAAACAACACTCAAATCTCCACGCTCTAACAAATACCCATCGGTATATTGGTCTGTTTCAACAATCAACTCCTCGTCATGCAATGCTCCCAAAGCACTTGGGTAATACATATACTTACCATCACTCACATTGAAGTTTTTATGACCTAAGTGGTGCAGTGCGATTATATTTACTCCGCCAAAAAAGAATAGTTCGGGTACTGATACACTCGCTATCTACTCAAAACTATGCAGTTTAATTCTCAATTTCATTTTAAATCTCCTAGCGATTTAGTTTAAGGGGTTGCTTCTGATTAGATTTAAATCTAATTAAGAAAATACTAATATGCTTATTTACTAATAGCAAGAAAAACACTTGCTTTTTAAAGGGTATACCCCAAGAGAGAGGGATTACGTATTTAGTATAGGATAGGATTAGAGGTAATTAGTGATCATTATTTAATCACTGAAATAGATTATTTGAATATTAGACTTAATCAAAGCATATTCTAATCTCAGTTTTTCTGTATAGTTTTGATATAATA